>CM075883.1:27151906-27364406 GCA_038021265.1 Cyprinella venusta | reverse complement strand
CTCTGGATTAAAGTGTGTGTAGATGCACAAAATGCAAAGGCATTCATTTTAAATGTCTAAGCAGGAACACAAGTCATGTCTTCATCTGCACGACACACAAACGTGCATTTAATTCCCTTTTCAATCTCTCTCATAGCATCACGCTGGTTCAGTCCTATTTTGTGTCCTGGTCGCGAATCAGATCAGCCGTGGTGCATGATGGGACACGCAGGTCGCAGATCACTGACAGTGTAACAAGACAACCAACGGGTGATTATGACCAACACACAATATATGCACACCACACACACCCTTGTGAATAACTAGTAAGAAATAATCTGCAACCACAGAATATTTTTATATTTAATGCTTTATGTGTTTATTTTTTTTGTGCAGGCTCAATACTGGAACAAACAGGCAAACACACATCCCTGTCCAAATACACAACCACATCTACCAACACACTCTCACACACGACCCCTTCTGTTAACACACACACAAACACACAATCACTAAACGTCACTCAAACACCCCTGTCCTCGTATAGACACACATCTACACACACTAACACATATGCACCATATAACACAAACACCAACACAATCTCAACATACAGCACACACACAACCCCTTCTTTTAACACACAATCACTAAACGTCACTCAAACATCTCTGTCCTCGTATAAACACACATCTACACACACTTTCCCAAGAACATCTACATCTCACAGCTCTACAAACGCTAAAATAGACACAAACATACACAAAACTACACAAACACACACTGTCTCAGATGTATTATCACACACCCACAGTGCAGATACACATGCAACCATGCAACAAACACACACTCTCCCGAATCTACTGTTACAGACCCACAGTGCAGCAGATACACACACATCTATGCAACAAACACACACTGTCGCAAATCTACTGTCACAAACCCACAGTGCAGATACACATGCATCTATACAACAAACACACACATATACGCCTTCAGTACACACTCACAACACACAGATCTTCACAGCATCCCTTCATCCCGAAGCTCTCCGTCGATCCCTCTCCAATTATTTCCCATCCTGGGAGCCAACAGAGGGCGCCGTCTCTCTGACCCCTCGCAAGAAAGACACTTCAAATCTGTTTAGAGATGTTCCCAAACACGCTAAAAACACGCCTGGAGTCCCGGAGAGAGGGAACGAGACACCGGAGCACACTCCCGGGAAGAGCACATCCGAACTGGGTCTGTTACTGGGCCTGTCGGGCGCGCTGGGAATGGCCGTGGCCGTGGGTCTCCGCTACCTTCAGAGAAAACACTGCCGCAAGCGAACCGCGGTGTCGCTCAACGACTGTAACCACGAAGACCGAGGCATCATCCACGTTCAGGAGTGTGGAGACCTGGTGCAGGTGCGCAAAATACGCCAAAACAGCTTCCTCGTGCTTCAGGCCGAGTACAACCTCATAACACCGCCCGCAAACTGAACAGGCAGAGGCTACTAAATACGTTCTCTTTGATCAAAATAAACTAAAAGTTAAGATTATATATAAATAATATAGCATATACATAAATATATAAATAATATATAAATAAAATAGCATGTTAAAGTTGTCACTTTTTGGGGATTTGCAAAAAAAAACGCACCGTCCCTTTAAATGCAAATGAGCTGCTGCAGAGGGCGGGGCTTCAAGAGCTCGTGTGTGTTAGCAGCTGCGATCGACGGTGCGTTCTATTATACCCAACAAACCGACTTGGACCTCGGATTTGACGTCACGTTCACACTTCAAGCGTTCTATTATGTTTTGCGTGTCCGAGTCGGAAAAAAAATGGACGCCACCCGGAAAGCTGTTATAATGGTAGCACTGGCCGAGTAACAGGTACTAACATAAAAAAATATATATTATGACTACATGCAGCCATTTGAACTTAAAATGTTCACTCTATTTAATGTTTTTCATTCTTCTGTTAGCAACGTTAGTAATTGCACTCACAACAACCGATTCCCATACCTACAGGGGACGCAGTAATAAGGAGTGATTATAATTGTGATTATAATTGTCATTTAAAATACCAAAGCGGTTCAAAAACAATGAAAACAATTCATTCTTACAAGTCACAGGGCGCAGCCATCTTGAATTCCGAAACGTAATTCTTGCTCAGTGTCCTCACGGTTGTCCGACATCCGAGAGGAGAAATCCGAGGAAAGGGGGCGTGTTGCTAGGCAACGTCTGTCGTCCGATTCGGATCTCCGAGACGAATGAATAATAGAACGCATCGAGTGCCGAAGTTACGACGTCACTCTGTAGGCCAAAATGCGGAAGTGAGTTAGCATTTAGCACTCCCGGTTCCCTAAAGCCTATGGGATTTTTGAATGGGTTTTTGCTAAATCGCCTGAAATAAAGTCTGTGGTGAACAAAGCCTCTATTTTTTTTTTCACGTTTTGATCTATGACATAAAACACAGTTATAACCTGCTTGTGTTTTTTTAAACTTTATTGTGTCTGATTGTGTTTTTTAAAATCAAAATGTATACATTTTGGATTCACTTGTTAAGATTATCTTGCTAGACAAAACGTGTAAGGGTCACAACTCTTTGTTAAAAACAGATCTTATTTTTTTGCGTTTTTCCAAAAGTCTACGGGGAAAATGCATTGCTTTTCGATCGAGGGAACCCATGCGCCGCTAGCTTCCGAGTTTCCTACAAAGTGACGTCATCACTTCGGCACTCCATTACCTCACACAGACACACTAAAATGACGGAAACTGAAACGGAGTCAGTCAAAGATGGAGAGACTCAAGAAGAAGTGACAACATAGGTGCTTGGTCCCTAATAACTAGTTTTCTATTGTAATACATTTAAAACTAATTTCATTCATGTGATCAAAATATTCAGCATCACTACTCCAGTCTTCAGTGTCACATGATCCTTTAGAAATCACTCAAATATGCTGATTTGCTGCTTTTACTGTCTTTCCTGTAACTTTTGATCAATTTAACGCAGCCTTGCTGAATAAAAGTTTCAGTTTCGTAAAAACAGCATAAAAACTACTAAAAAAACAAAACTATCCAAGTAATCCTTTCCAAACACAGCTACTGTAATTAATGACTGCAAGACAAAAAAGCAGAGTGTGCTTTTGCCTCTAGTTGAGTGAAGATAAAATATGTTGTGTTTAATAACCATAAATGATGCATTTAAGATTGAATACTAGTTTAAAAGAACAAGTTAAGCATAAATAAACTAAGATAGTAGAAAAGTTTAACGCCTTTTGAAAGGGTAAATCACTGTTGAATTATTTAGTTTTAATGTTCTAACCCATTAGACTAAAAAATGTTAGATAATTATAAACTGTATTTGATTTGAATAAAGATATGTTTTAATAAGTTGAATAAAATACATTTATTTTGAAGAGCCTATGGTGTGTTTGGGATCAAAGTTTGTTTTGTTGTAATTTTTTGCGTGATGTACTACAAAACACGTTTACAAACCTCATTTAGACAATGTTAATGACTGTTTATTGTCTTCAGTAACATAACACAGCACAGTTGAACAGCTGATCTTAGCGTTTACTGCACCCGAACAAACGACCAACGGTTCAGTAACACTCCCGTCATCAAGGACATGTAAGAGAGTTAGCAGGGCATTGACCAGTTCTAATGCTGCAAATCTAAGCCCAATGAAGCCACAAATATACCCTGGAAGTCGCAATAACACAAACCCATCTGACAAAGTCTAAGTGCTATTGGAGTAAGAAAAGATTTCACTTCATATAAAAATAAAAATATACATTCAGGTATCTGTTTATAAAAGCTCATGGAATGGTTCGGTCCCGCGGGTCGAGTTAAGGCACTTGATCTCACGTATACTGTAAAACCCTGTTCTCGGCGTCTCGGCCTGGTTTGGTCTCTTTGTTTCTGGTCTGGTCTGATTTGGTTTGGTTTGGCTCAGCCAAGTGTTTCACAGCTTCCAGTCGACAGTGTAGTTCATATGGGTGAAAGAGTCTGTGAAGGAAGCAAATCAAGAGGTTAAAACACACCCAAATGAAGTGTAATAATATGTGTAATTTCAACATCTTAGTGAATAGAGAAGTTATAAAAAAAGTATATCTGATATGCACACAGAACTGGAAGCATAAATTAAATTACTATAAAATAAATAAAGAGAAAACAAAAAAATGTCTCTTAAAAGATAAAAATAAAAAATAAAACCCAAGGCTATTCATTAATCATTAAATCCGAACGGGTAGCAGACCTTTAGTGTGTGTGTGTGTGTGTGTGTGTGTGTGTGTGTTACCTTCTGTCTCCCGCTCATCCATGTTTTGATGGAGGGAAGAAGGATGCTGCCCAGCAGGATCTGAGCCGGATGATAGATCAACAGAGGCACTGATATCAGAGACAGATGCTCATAACCCTCAAACACGATCTTCAGCATGGGGATACCTACACACACACACACACACACACACACACACATTAAACCAGCGTTTTCAAGTACAGAAGGTAAGTTATGATGATCCATATTTGCCTTGTGCAGACAGAAGCTTGCGTTTTACTTAAAGTGAAGGATTTATGAGTCGCACAAGACATGATGGAATTAAAAAACTCACAGACAACATTAAAACATTTATTAAATAATAATAGTGCAAAGTGCAGTAACCCTAACCTAACACTAACCCTAAATACTGCAATTTGGAATTGCTCTACATACATATTTTATTACTAATATTGACATTAATTTAGAGTTTTCACTAAAAATGAAAAGAAAAACTATGGCAATAAAATGGTATGTTTTTAAAAAAAACAAACAAACAAAAAAACATTTTATTATACATATATATATACATACATTATATATGTATGTCTATATATATATATATATATATATACACATGTGTATATATAGACATACATATATATATATATATATTTGTGTGTGTGTTTGTTCCAGAACATCATTTTAATTACATATCATCTTATAATAATATAAGTAATATTCAACTAATATTGACATTATTTTATAGTTTTCACTTTAAAAAAAATTACAATTTTTTTTAAGATAATTTGTTAAAAAAAAGTATATATATATATATATATATATATATATAAGGGCTGTGCAAAAATTAATTGCGATTAATTGCATCCAAAATAAAAGTCTGTGTTTACATAATATTTTTGTGTGTGCTATATATGATTATTTTGTATATATAAATACCTATGCACGCATGTATATATTTAAGAATTATTTGCGCTTAAATTATGTATATATAAATACATCTATATTATATAAATATAAATATTTTATACATGAATAACACATTTTCTTAAATATATAAATGCATGTGTGTGTATTCATATATACAAAATAATTATACACAGCACACACAAATATATTATGTAAACACAGACTTTTATTTTGAATGCGATTAATTGCAATTAATTTTTGCACAGCCGTAAATACTAAATAATATGTAATATTCAACTAATATTGACGTTATTTTGTAGTTTTCACTTAAAAAAATAATACAATGGTTTAAGATAATTTGTAATATATATAAATAAATATATATATATATATATGTGTGTAAAGCTTGCATTATTTTACCTAAAGTGAGGGATTTATGAGTCGCACAAAACATGATGGCGACTGAATCCGCTGCGGTGAATCCTGAGGATTTCCTACAAACGTCACAAAATAAGATGCACATAAACACACAGTGATATCCGTCAAAGATCCAAAAGTAAGCGGATCAGGATTTAATTATGTCTTAATCTACAAACTCAGAATTGTTTGGCTCGATATTAAACCAACAGCACCATGACAGAAAACTGTTTCTTACCTTGTAGACAAGAAAAATATCAGTGCCATGAAGCTCAACTGAATAGAAAATACTGAAAAACAGGAAAATAAAAGAAGAACAATGATGATTTCCCATGAGGAAGCTCTTGTAGTCTTTACCAGCCGTTTGTTGTAGTCCTTTTCTTTAAAATCAAATATCTCCCTTTGCTTTGAGCTTTAAGAGTTGTAACTTTGCAGATGTTGTTTATGCTCAAACATTACTCACTATCTAGAGTTAGAAAAGTGAAATCCTAATCAAGCACCGCTTTAATAAGCACACAAGGGTTGTGACGGCCATACACTCACTGATGAAGACGACGAGCAGCAGGCTCAGGTGGTCCAGCTCGATGTTGGGGTTGGAGAAGGTGTCACAGAAGGTGGTGTAGATGATCATGAGGAGGACGACACTGCTCACCGTCCCGAACGGAGGCTTCCGGCGGTCCAGACACTCTCTCAGGAACCTCCTGCACACCTACAGCCACACACACACACCACATATTACGCCTGGGAACGTTTTATTCTCCATTAATCGTTTTTTTTTTTTTTTTTAAATATTATTTTTAATTTATTATCATTATTTATTTAATATTATTTAATATTATTATTTATTTATTTATTTAATTATCATTTATTTATTTTAATTAATTTTTTTTTTTTTTTTTTTTTTTTTAATTCTCAAAGTCCATGAATCAATTTTTTTTTTCACACACACATACACACAAACACACACACTCACCTGTCCAACTATGAGCGGGACGACCACCGTCATGAACAGCTGCGAGAAGATGGATGTGAACGGGACAGAAGACGAAGAGCCCAGCTACACACACACACACACACACACACACACACACACACACACACACACACACACACACACACAGAAACACACACAAAATATCAGAAACAACTCCTGTAAACACTGGACAATCAATAGAGTACACAGTATGTATATTTACAGTATATATATCACCAGTACAGCATGCACATTGTTCAGCACATCCACACACACACACACACATTAAAGAGAAGATTTACTCACAAACACCAGCAGCAGAAGAGGAGTGACCACAATCCCCTGCAGACAAACACACACTTATTTCACATTGTGCTTTTATTCCTTTGTTGTTTTTTTTTGTTTTATTCTTTGTCTCTCTCTCTCTCTCTCTCTCTCTCTCTCTCATCACACTTACCAGAAAGCTGCCAAATGCAGAATTGAAAATGGCCGCAGCCTGTAAAGAAAACAAATAAATGCGGTTTTACATTATCACACTTACCAGTATTAATTATTAGACATGAATGAACGTTCATTTTGATGTTTAAGTTATAATTTGTATAGCATAGATATGATTAGAGTCATCATGATAAAAAAGGTGTTCTTGCTTGCAAAGTTTGAATGAAGTAGTTGTGATTGTGATGGAAAGTGTTTTTAAAGTTGTGATGGGAATTTGGGATTTTAAAAAGAAGTATTTGTGAAGTTTATTTACTGTTTTAATTTTTACCTCATTTCCTCCTACACTTTTAGTGAGGATGACAGCAGAGGAAACAGGAGGAGGCATACATGCAACCGTCTGCAACCTGAGAGAGAGAAAGAGAGAATTTTAATGTTTTTTTAATAATAAACATACTCTTCACATATTTAGAAACAATTAATACACCATCCTTAAAGGATTATTCAGTTTTTTAAAAAAAACTTTGGCTGATAATTTACTCACCACCATGTCATCCGAGATGTCCATATCTCCATATAATGGACTTCAATGGGGTCCAAATGGTTCAAGGTCAAAAAGACAGTTTCAGTGCAGTTTCAAAGGGCTTTAAATGACACCAGACGATGAATAAGGGTCTTATCAAGCGAAACGAGCGCTCATTTAAAAAATAAATTAAAAAAGTCAAGTTTGTTGAATGAACCAAATGCCACCAAAAAAGAGTTTGAACAGGAGAGTCACGAACGCTCATCACAAAACAGAGCAAGGTGAGCATTTGAGCTTATAAAACTAAAACTTCTTTATTTATTTATTAAATGAGCGCTCGTTTCGCTTGATAAGACCCTTATTCATCGTCTGGAATCGTTTAAAGCCCTTTGAAGCTGCACTGAAACTCTCATTTGGAGCTTGAACCGTTTGGACCCCATTGAGGTCCATTATATGGAGAAAATCCTGGAATGTTTTCATCAAAAACCTTAATTTCTTTTCGACTGAAGAAAGAAAGACATGGACATCTTGGATGACATGGGGGTGAGTAAATCATCAGCAAAAGTTTTTATTTTATTTTAAGTGAACTACTCCTTTAAAGCACAACATTTCTTTATAATTCCGTGCATTTTCTAATTCCTCCTTTATAAAATAAAAAATTCAAAAGTTAATTCTTACTTTTATTTAACTCTTAAAAATTTGTACTACATCCTGGCCTGTTTTCTCTTTTCTTGTCAGATAAACAGCCATTTTCGCTTTAACAAGTTGCCCTTTTTTCTCTTTTTTCCCCCAAAACTCAAAACCAAAAAAAGCAAAACAACCTCCGAAAATATTACATTAAAATACACATTCAAAAAAAAAAAAAAGATTTTAAGTCTGACACAATGTGCAAAACAGTGAAAAATAGTTTCCCTCTGTTCACAAAAAGGACATTTACAATCAATTGCTGAATTAACTATGCTAACAAATGCATTTAGAGAGAGGTAATAAACAATAACACACACACACACACATTTATTCCCCTGTTTTTGAGTGAGCAACGCTCTCCTCCACATATATCCCTCATCCTGTATCACTTCATTCCATTTCAGCTAATGGTACTACAATAATAACTCATAATCTTCTTCGTAATAAAAACATGAATGTCTTTCTGTCTGCTAAAGGACGTGTGGAGGTTGCAGGAGAACACAGCGACTCCCTTACAGGAAAATCACACACAGACGCCCTCTGAGATCCCGTTTCCCTCGGCTCAAACTCACAGAGACTTCATTCAGCGCAGCAGCGGACAGGTAGAGTGTGTACGAGACACACACACTCACCCTCTGAGAAGCCACTGGTTGATGGCCGTCAGGGCCAACACTTTCAGAAGAAGCCAGACGGCGATGGGGAAAAACACCAGCGTAAAACTCTGGACGAAGAAATGCAGCTTTACGTGCATTAGCGCACTCGCCAGCTCCTGGAAAACACAGAAACTTAGAAATTAGATTAAAAAAAATCTATAAAATCATAACAAAAACATGTAGCAGTCGTACCTCTGTTTTCAAAGACAAGCCACTGTTGAAGAAGATCACAGATACTGCAACGTAGGCGATGGTGATCTCTGGCCGAAGAGGACCTGAAAGAGAACACACTCAATGAAATAATGATCATATGTAATGGTTAAATTAGATCAGCATGTTTTGGTACACTGGGATAATAACACTAGGGTTATAATATGGTAATATGTACAGGTTTTATAATATTTAATTCTTTATGTTTTCTTCCAGCACCATATTAATATAACCATGGTATTCATTTAGTATTATACTATATATGTATCATGGTGCAGTTCCTGGACTATTTTATAAGGGGAGTTAAAATGCATTTACAAATTTTCAATATCAACACTATTTGTCTCCAATTAACTTCTATGCGATTTATTTCTATGTTAGATATTCAAGTTAGCTGAAAGCAGACACAATGATGATTTTTAGATATCATTCTGAAGTGTTTTCAAACGTTATCCACTGAAATCAAAGACCTACAGCCTGTTCTGACTGAGTAATGTTGCTATTACGAATTTTATCCATCCATGCATCTGTCTATCTATCTGTCTATCTATCTATCTATCTATCTATCTATCTATCTATCTATCTATCTATCTATCTATAAACTTCAATTTTAAACTTTAAACAAGTCTTTGCACATGCAATGTTCTCAAACATCGCGTGTATAAACAGGAACAGCAGTGACTATCTATCCTCCACCCGGACAGGATTATCCAGATCCGGGTTTTGAAGTCAACGTGTCAGTGACAGCTAGAGTAGAAACAACCATCAACCCGATCGATTAACCCACTCCATGATCATATTCAGATCAGATTTATCATCTATATGCTGAAACTTTACATGCAATAATACATGTGACCTCATCCCTCATCAGTTTAACTCAATCCAGAATTAATCAACCATCTGTGTGTGTGATAATCATGCATACGACTCATTTCCTAATAGCGATCATTGCATAATTAGTATATGTATGTGTGCATTAACTGATTTTAAAGTTGGCATGGATAGAAATGTGTCCAGGTGTGTGTTTGATGATGTTTCTCACCTCCTTTCACTCCCACGGACGGCGCGAGCTTGGCGCACGTGATGACGAGCACTATACCGATGATAAACCATTCTTTCCGCACGCGAGCGATCAGACCCATCGCCCATCAAACCGACGCGCGTCTAAACCTTGTCCGTGCGTCGAGTCTCGCTCTTCCGGACACATATGCGATACCGTAACGACTGGTGTCCGCGCGCAATCGCTTTGGCAATACTACTACCACGGCGAGCTTTAGTTTAGGCCTATTATTGTTTTTTTATTATTATTGAATATGTAACAGTAAATTCTCAATACTCAAAACTGAATTAAATATAATAATATATAATCATATAATTATAAATAGTAGGCAAAAAAGAGAAAGGACAGTCGCTTTTTTCAGTATAAAAAAATAAATATTACATTTTGTGCACAACGTAAAGGACTTTAAAGCTTTGACATTGCTGGAAGAAGAGATAGCTGCCAAAATAGCATTCCAGGTTTTGCAAAAAACAAAAAAACAGAAAGAGGTTTAACAGATGAAAATGTAGGTCTTAACTTAAATACAAAGAAAACTTGACTAGAGTAATAAATAGACTTGTAAGACGATACTTGTCTTTTAGATTCTTGTCAGATATATAAAACCCAAATAAGACATCATTAAACACCAAAGAAAACTAAATAAAAAGGCACGTACAAAACTACCACAGTGAGCTTGAAGAATATTAATAATATTCAGTGACGGCGTTGTTTTGGCCCCGCCCCCTGACAAACATCGTCACATTCTATGATACCGTAATAACTCGTGTAAGTGCGTCCAACATGGTTTAGAAATCTTGCATTGTTCGAAATAAATAAATAATTAAATAGAGATTCACATAAATAATTGTATTCACAAATAAACAATTACGATCCACAAATAAATGCAAAGAGTTTCACAAAAAATATATATAAAATTAGACTTGCAAATAAATAAAAAAAAAGTGTACAAATGTTTTACGTCACAAACACAATTCTCCCTGGGATTCATTTTTGCATTTGTGGATTTTGAAACATTTCTAACTCAAGATGTGCAGACACATCCACATTTACAGTGAAACTCCGCCCACTGTCAAATTAAGCCAATCAGATAACAGCCATCTGCGCTGACCAATCACAGCATGCTCTGTATTACCTTTACATTCATTTGTGAATCTCAATCTATTTATGTGGAATAATTCAACAATTCTAACGTCGTTGTACACTGTCTCAGAGACGAGAATAAATAGCCTAGCTAGATATTCTGTTTAAAAATATAAATGAAAATATTTACATATAATATAATTAATATAATTTCAAATAACATACTTCATTATTATTACTAGTTATTAATTAACAATTATAACATAATTAATATAACTTAATATAATTTACATATAATATGTCTCCCTGAGATTTTAAGGTCATAAAGGTTATTTTAATAATTTAAAAACACATTTGCATGGTCACATAAAATGGAGGTAAAAAAATAAATTAAAAAATCCATCTTTTTAAGTAAGTGCTTTATTTTTGTAATTATGGTTATAATATAAAATTATTTATTTTAATTTTACAATACAATGAATACATTTAGTAAATGAAATCTAATGTTTATAGATTGGGAATGCCAGATCTGAACAGTGAAACAGGCGTGGAAATATTAAAAATGAATGAAATCATTATTTATAATCATTGTATCATTCTTTTATTAACCATCATCAATAAAAATGTGAATTTTTAGCTAATTGTCCTGTTCTTCATCATCATCGTTTACACACTCTTCCTGGTGTGTGAGTGACCATGGCCCCACTGAACTCTGGGCCGGTTCTGCTTGGGTCTCCTCTACAGAGAGAGGAACATTATCCATTTCTACAAAAGATGAACATCAACTTAAACACACTCTATTATTTCAGTGCAGATCTTTATTCAGAAACAAATGACACTGAACTCATGTTTTGAGCGCGAGTGTGTTAATATAATTAATAAAGAATAATCATACCCTCAGAGGAACAAACACAAGTCCTCATGATCCTCCAGAGAGCAGACAGACAGCAGGACACTGATGGACACACACACCAGCCTGAAGAGACAGGAACAGATACAGGAACAGATGCAGTCTCCTACAGATCCTATGGAATGCCAAAGCTGACTTCATTAAAAATAGATATATCCAGGAGGATCAGACACAGAATATCAGATACACGGTGACAGTGGCGCCATCTAGAGGCTGATAATATCGTTACAATGTCAGGGAGGAAAAGTCCCGGATAGGAAAGCAATGACTGTGAACTAGAGGAGGAAACGGTGTTTGTCTTCTTGATTTTGGTGAATGAGAGTGTGTGACAAATGGCTGGAAGGAGATAAGAGAAGGGGATAAGAGCAATGTACAAGAATAAAATAATTGTTTATCAGATTTATCGACCTATGACTGTGGAGCTATAGGGAATATGAATAATTTGTTGGGCAATATTGGTAAATTACATATATGCTCATGATTGAAGAAGACAATATTTTACACAATTGGAAACCCATTTTTTACATACTTTAAACAGCCAACATTATTTCTGTATCTGTTACATTTTCTGCTAAAACATAACACTTAATATAATATAGGCCAATAAATAGTTGTATTTTTTTGTATTATAACTTCATACATGAAGTATCCTTGTGCAGAAATATGTGAACCTTTAGGATTCAGACTTCCCAATGCAAGGAAATGTTAAATTAAAGTATATGTTTTTACTTTCAAATCCTAGGGAGAAGCCAAAAATATCAGAGGTCAAAATGTGAAAAACAGAAGTGTTCATAACATTCAAACATAATCTCACACATACACACTGTGTGACAGGGTTTACAGAAATAAGTTTTGAGCTACTCAACCGTTAAGGCCAGGCTTTAAAGAGACAAAAGTAGATCGGGCAATAAGATGTGAAGCATCAGCAGGAAGAATGGGTGTTTTTATCACATAGTTCATATTAAGGAGTAAATATCAAAGTGGACGAATAGCAATTAGCCCGAGCCACAGTTTGCTAACACACATAGCTAACATTAGCTAACTTGTCCCATCATTAGAAATCAACTCCTCTAACTTTCATAAAGCTGAGACTAATGCATTGATTACAATCTGAGTTTTATTAAATATGTCCTGGTTCTTCAGCTTTATGATGACAGCGAATGGCCATTTCTGTTCTGGAGTCCATCCGACTGCAATCATCACACACACACTTCTGTATTAAAGCAAAGCAGGCAATTTTATTTAAGATATTTAAAATAGGAACAAAGAAGCAAATAACAAACAATATATGAAAACAGAGAAAATACAGTTTTTTCACAAAAATAAAAAGGTGATAGTCTAAAGCAGTGTGTTTTTTAAACTCAATGAAATTTATGGCAACAGTCTCTCCCATTAGTATTTCATTAGTTTTTTTTCGCTGGCGTAGGACACACACCGTTTACATGTAATGCTCCACAGTCCACACGATGTGCATCGTGAACTAATTGTGTGTGTATCTGTGAAAGAGAACCAGGGCACGCTCAAGTTCAATTTTATATTTTGTAATATTAAACACATATTTACACACATAGCTGCGTAGTTGCAACTCTCAGTGTTCAACACAACACCGTTTCTGTTTAAAAAAAGGTTGTGCTATGTTTTGGACTGACATTGAACAGGGCTGAAGTGATGGTATTCATGTTAGGACACACTGGTAACCGTGAGAAGAGCTTCAGCAGTTTCTCCTCCACCGTTCATGGAGAAGGACACACCGGAACTGGATACCGATTCTTTCTCTCCATTAAAACACGGGATCTGTAAAGAAAACAACAGAAAAATAGGCTTAGTGAAAAACACAAGTACAAGATGTCATGTAAACCAAACATCAGATAAAATGTTGCCAAAGTCAAAGCTTAATATATACATTTCAAGCTAATACATTTAAATCACATTATTTGACATCATTTAAAATATTAAAAAACTAACAGATAGCTACTAATTAACATTCACTATTTTGAAATGGTTTGTAAATCATTCTCAACCACACATGAATATACTTGATTTACAATTAGAGATTTACGTCAACAAACAGTGAGCAATAAAAGCCTGTTTTTGGTGATAACTGTAACGCTTACAGGGACACCTTTTGTTTCAATCAGAATTTATTTCTTCCAATAGATGAATACAAACGAAGCGTTTACATGGAAGCTAAATAAAATGACTGGTTTTATGACACAAGCTTTAAATGGGAATTGATGATTGTTTTGACATGCACACACAGCACAGATACACAGTTTCCCGCTATTGGCACATTTTCCTAATATTTGCCTCTTTTCCTTGTTTCACAGAGCAGACTGAATTGGTCTTTATTCCAGGTGCTGGTTAGGAGACGAGCACATGAAGCAGTGTGTCGAGCCGCTTATGTTCATCACACTCCTAAAGCATCTGTGGATGAGAGTCTGAAACAAGGACTGTTGGGACGTCCCGCTCCACTTCCCAGACGACGAGTCAAAGGAGAATTTTAGGATGACGAGACGCTCACTATATTTAACAACAACAGCGCGTTAATTACAACATTTCTACGTCATTGCACATGCTGCAGTCCTTTCCAGTTTCCGTCCTCTCCATCGGATTAGAAAAGGTTTAAAACACCCCTTACAATCCAAATGAAATCTTATTTGGATTTGCCCAATTGAAGAGGTAAGAGGTGAATTGAACAGTAAGAGGTGGACAGTAAGATTTACTTGAGTACTGTACACAAGAACACTTTGAGTATCTGTACATGAGAATCACTTTTTATGGAAACTTTTTACTTAAACTTCATTACATTTGAAAGACAAATATAGTTTTTTTTTACTCATTTCGGTCACGGTCCTTGAGTAGAAAGCATCAACGTCAGTAAGTGAATGAATCCTATACAGTGGATTTTTTGCAGGTGACAGACAGTCTATCAGTAATCACTCTTGCAGGGTCACGTGACGTGAAGTTTCCATCATTTCCTTTGAACACTGATCAACTGGTGGCAAAATGGATGAAGACAGATCCTCGGTGCAGTGCTGGCATCCATGGCAAAAAGCTCTTTCTGTGTTGCTGTTTAGGTTAGGTTTTGTTAAAGCCGTTGTTATGCGGTTGGGCTGATAGACAGATATGGTTGTGTCTCTGGGTTTTAAATCAGGTTGGGTTTTTAATTGACCAATGGATTTAAATGTGCAATAAATCTCCACAGATAATATAATTCACTAGGTTGATTCAGACGCATATGATACTTAGGTCTGTCATGATAAATTTTATATTTTATCAGCTTGTATTTGAGACAGGCCTTTATAATTTACTATTGAGATGTTTTTAGTCCAGTGGCTGATAGGTAGTTGGTCAATTTTGTCACCACAAAAAACAAGAGAAATGCTGTCAAGTTTTTTGTAGCTCTTAAAGGGGCCACACCTTATTTCCACACCACTGTGAAATATTAAACGCTATTAGACTGAGGGTGTTTCTTGCAGATGTGTGTGTTCAATAGGGCTGTGTATTGGCAAGAATCTGGCGATACGATACGCATCACGATACATGGGTCACGATTCGATATATTGCAATATATTCCGATACTGTCCATAAGGCGATATATTGGGATTATTTTTTTAAGTAGGACTATAATTTTAGAAAAAGTAATATTAAAAAAAAAGACATGATGTGAATTAAAGTCAAACAAGTTTACTTTAGGTAAACAATTCAATACTCAGAAAATTAAACTACCAGTTTGGGATTGTGGTTCACAGGTTCATTACAAAAACTTTGGTTAAATGTGTTTTTAGAAGTTGGTCATAAACTTGATAGACTTAGTGGGTCGCACACCGGACGAGAAGCGCAGCGCTGCACCGCGCCACATAGGATAACTCCAGGTATCCCAAACCGGACGCGCACTTTCTCATCAGTGTATGGCCAGCAATATTGTGTTTAATGACATGAAATGAAGGTAATATATGTTCTTTGTTATGATTGTACTGTACAATTAAATACAATCGTTGTTTAGTCTGCAGTCTGAAAACTTTACCTCAGAGCATCCGTTCACTGAATGAATTGAGAATCTCAGCTGAAAAATCCAATAACATTCAGCAATTGTCATTCAAGCAGCTGATTTCTGTAAATGGATGCAAAACTAAATGCATATTGCAGAATAGGGCGAAGTCAGGATACATTAGCAACGATTTAAGACAAAAATAATTTAAATTTTATATAAAAATATGTAAATGGCGCTCTGTGGCGCAGCAGGATTTTGAACACGGTCCTGAGCTGTTGCTGGGCGCCGCGGACAGAGGCCGAATGACGCCGCCGGTGTGTGTACACTCATAGAGAAATATGTGTTCGAATTTCAAAGATGTGGCGCTAAGCTTCTCGTCTGGTGTGCGACGCCGTTATAGACTCTCCGCCGAAACGCCCGTTTCACTGTTGCTCACGCGACAGTCCCATAGGACGGTCCTGCTCAAAGCTACGCGCGGCTACTGCTTGCGGTGTGAATGAACGCACTCATTGATTAACATGCCGAAAGGAATAGACTAGGAGCTGGTCTTGACACAGGGTTCAGTCATAGCTATGTGGTTTCTAGCAAAATGTTAGTAGTGGCTAGTGGTGCGTCTATGCATAGCCACAAAAAAAAAATTAAATAAAAATAAATCGATATTGCATTTCTGAAAATCGATACAGTATTGCAAAATAAAATATCGCGATACTCAAGTGTATCGATTTTTTCTTACACCCCTAGTGTTCAATGGAGCTAATGTTATGTTTATGACCAACCCATGTGTGAAATATAGTGTGACAGTCTAGATTTAAGTTATAACACAAGAACAAGTTTTATTTATTTGTTCGGTGATTTAAGGGCTGTTTATGACATGGTTTTGTTTTTTTGTTTTAAGTCAGAAATGATAAGGAGGAAGATTTGCGCAATAGTCAATGGAGACAGCTGGATTGTTCCCCGGTGGGACAGGTTTTCAGATTATGATGCGCGTCGCTCTGTCTCTAAACGTTTCTTCAATCCAAACCATAGAAATCACATTATAATAACTTTAATTTCAACATCTTATCTAAGATGATTAGAACCACAGTGCTGCTCCCATCCATCACTATAAGCATAAATGTAAGAAATACTCGCCTTCTTGTGTTTCCACAAGCAAACGATGATGATGATGATGATGATGATGATGACGGCGGAGACTGCAGTTATTAAAGCATAAAGCCACTGTAGGTCAGAGGAGTGAGGAGGTGTTGGGCTAGAAGAGGAGTGTGGAGGAGATATAGTGGAGGAAACTGGAGCTTCTGGAAGATACAACAGGAACAGAATTAATTAGAGAAATATACACTCAAATCAAATTACCTTTACCCAAGTACCACCTTATATGGCAAGCCGTTTTAGCTTAAATTGTACCCTGCCTCACTCGTCATTATTGCATTTTTACTAGTAACAATTCAGTTAGAGAGCTCTACAATTCAATTCTTACTAGTAAGAATTACAATTAGAGAGCTCTTTATTTTAATTATTACTAGTAGAATTACAATCAGAGAGCTCTCTAATTCAATTATTACTAGTAAGAATTACAATTATAGAGCTCTCTAATTCAATTCTTACTAGTAACAATTGCAATTAGAGAGCTCTACAAATTAAATTTTACTAGTCATATGTCTCCATTCACTTCCATTCATTTTTAATTAGAGAGCTCTACAATTGAATTGTTACTAGTAAGAATTATAATTAGAGAGAGCTACAACTGGATTGTTACTAGTAAGAATAACAATTAGAGAGCTCTCTAATTCAATTCTTACTAGTAACATTTATAATTAGAGAGCTCTCTAATTCAATTAATACTAGTAAGAATTACAATTAGAGAGCTCTCTAATTCAATTCTTACTAGTAACATTTATAAGTAGAGATCTCTCTAATTCAGCTTTTACTAGTAAGAATGCAATTATAGAGCTCTTTAATTCAGTTACAGAACTCTGCAATTATACATATCTTTAATTCGTTTTTTTACTAGTAAAAATTAAATTAGAGAGCTCTGCTATTGCATTCTTACTAGTAAAAACTGAATTAGAGAGCTCTCTAATTGTAATTCTTACTAGTAATATTTGAATTAGAGAGCTCTCTATTTGTAATTCTTACTAGTAATAATTGAATTAGAGAGCTCTCTAATTGTTATTCTTACTAGTAACAATTCAATTGTAGAGCTCTCAAATTAAAAATGAATGGAAGTCAATGGATACATATGACTAGTAAAAATTAATTTGTAGAGCTCTCTAATTACAATTATTACTAGTAAAAATTGAATTAGAGAGCTCTGTAATTGTAATTCTTACTAGTAATAATTGAATTAGAGAGCTCTCTGATTGTAATTCTTACTAGTAAGAATTGAATTGTAGAGCTCTCTAACTGAATTGTTACTAGTAAAAATGCAATAATGACGAGTGAGGCAGGGTACAATTTAAGCTAAAATGGCTTGCCATATTTCTCTGAGTTGCGTTTGCACAGCTTTAAACTAATTATTTTAGACATAATGTAAGCAAGTTTCACAGCTATTCTAAATCGTTAAATAAATCATGAGTTCATGCTGATCAAATGATGTGACATTGACTCTTTACATCACCTAAATCTTATCTTATAATCGTTTTGAACTGAGACTTTGCATGAAGCACTTGCTTTTTTGGATTCAATCTCTGCAGTTTTAAAGGAATACTCCACCGGTTTTCATATTAAAACTATGTTATTCCCTTAACTAAGACGAGTTGATGCATACCTCTCTCGTCTCAGTGCGTGCACTCTATCGCTCTGTATTGCCGCAAAACTGTGTTAGCACTTTGCTTAGCCCAGTGCATTAAATACGGGCCCAAAGAAGCGACCAAACATTTCCTCGTTTTCCCTATTTAAACACTGTTACTCGATTAGTCTAACTCGACCTGGGCTCGATTTTCATGGTATTCCGCCATACAATATAGTCATCAATTTTAAACGCTTAGAAAAACACAACGCTTTATTTTGTGTCACCAGCCCAGGTCGAGTTACGCTAATGGAGTAACTGTGTTTAAATAGGGAAAACGAGGAAGTGTTTGGTCGCTTCTCTTTTTGGCCCATATTTAATGCACTGGGCTAAGCTAACGTTAAGTGCTAACACAGTTTTGCGGCAATACAGAGCGATAGAGAGCACGCACTGAGACGAGAGAGGTATGCATCAGCTCGTCTTAGTTAAGGGAATAACATAGTTTAATATGAAAACCGGTGGAGTATTCCTTTAAGTGAGGTTGTGTGATTTATAAAAACATATTTAGATTTAATTAAATGATCTGCAGCGTTACAAACAGGTTACAATTCATTCCAGCTTGAGTAAGTGTAACATCAACTTAATTTGAAAACTTCATGAGCACAAATCATGACCATTTATAAAATATCATAATCCTGATTCTGGTACAGGTAACATAATATACTCACTGCTGACGACAAGCGCGGCATTCACCTCGGACACTTTCTCTCTAGTGAAGACTCGTGCTATATACAGTCCTGATCTGGAGATATTCACATCTTGAATGATTACAGATAATCGATCTTCTTGAACCATCAGTGTAACTCCAGCTGGAGGAGGATCATCATAGACCCAAGGCTCCTGCGCAAGAAGAACAAAATATGTCTTGTTTTCTTCCTTAAAAATAATCCTCACTTCATCTGCTTTCTCCAATTCATGGATGTCGAAGGATATTGTCACATTCTGTCCGACGATCGCCTCAATCTTCGATCCAGCAACAACCAGAACTGCAAATCAGAACCACTGTGTTATTGAGGAATAAGCTGACAGCACTTTTTTTAATCAACCAATTAAATCAACAGTCTACATACCCGATAAAAGTACATAATTCACCGTGAGAATGGTTTTCATCTTCAGGAAAACACGATCTTTTAGCGATCACGGATTAGCTGTTATCTAGCTGCTATGTGATCGCTGATAGATGTTCTTCTCTTTACGAGATTTGCAGCAAAACTTCCCTACATTGTTTTGTAAAATTCCACTGAATAATATACATCCTTATTTAAAGCTCAGTTTTATGTTATATGAAGAAACAGCGGCTCTCGCAAAGGCAGCTCGTAATCCCCATTTGCCCTACCCCAAATGTCGCACTTCTTCAAGCCCTACAAACTGACTTTCGATTTCAGGAGAAGCAACTTCATCCGGCTTTCCGGTGTTGTGCCGAATTCCGACTCCCTGCCAGAATCTGACTCCCCTAGCGAGCACGCGCATGACGTCAATTAGTGCCGCTGTTGTGCCGAATTCCGACTCCCTGGCTGAATTCCAAACCGCATACTTCCCTACTATTTAGTATGGGAAAAAGAGTAGGCGAGCAAAAAAGTATTCTGCTCCAGGTCTGCAGCCTCCCCCTACTCCATAGATGCAGGATCCGCGCACTTCAACTACCCAGGAATCCTTGCGAAAGGCCAATCAGACAACAGATGGGAGGAGATTTCACTCACGGACTGTAAACATGACTGAGAAGAGAACATTTAAGAGTTTAATTATGTTTTTTATGACATAGGCGAACATTTTACCAGTTGTTACTTACAGTTTATACAAACATATTATCAACCAGTGGTTGTATCTCAAACGTAATAGCTGTTGAATATACGATTGCATTATGATTCATTACATAAATAGAACCGTCATATAAACATAGTATAAATTTTGAAACCTATACATTTTTCTTAAACTCGTCTTCATTTTGTGTTAAATTGAATATTATGTAGTTCACATGGATACGATTTTGGAAAATAAAATAAGTCCTGTTTTCGATGCTAAAGAATGGAATTTTTTAATGATATGTTTGTGTCATTAAAAAAATAAATATTATATATTTCTAATAAAGGGACTGATGAGAAGACATATAATTGTTACTGGAAGACAGGGAAGTTCTTCACACAGCATGAATTCTGCGGGGACATCGTGATTCAAGTAGTCATGCATGTTGTCCATCAGAGGTTCTTGGCGGGCTTGAGTCTCATTAGCCGATTTGTTACCATTAGCATTAGCAGCGGTTTGAGATCCATTCTTACTTTTTCTTTTCTCGGATTTCCCCATTTTGACAGCCAATGCAACAAAGCAACAATTAGTCTGTCCCAAAAATACAAGGGCCCTATAGGTCTGCACTGCATGACGTCACCGAAGTGTGGACTCTGAGGAAGTCCACAAGTCCGGAGTGTGCCATTTGGGACAGGGCAATGTATGTGGGTTGTAGCCACCTTCTCTGACCGGTTTTGGATCTAACATTTGTGGACGTTTAAATAAGACATTTGTATGGTTAAAATGAATAATAGTAGTTAATAGTCTCTTATTGGCTTGTTGTATGCCATCCATGGAATGGAACAAGCCCTGAAAATGTACAAAAGAACATATTATTCAGACACTTGATATTTCTTTTCTTAATATATTATTAGTTAATTGCATTTGACATATTTTACGTTCAATAAAGCGTTTGCTACAGGTTTGTAAAAGGTGTTTAATGCAAGTTTGACCCGAGTTTTTGTTGCATTACACTGTACTGGCCAGCAGGGGTCGCCGTCGTGTGGCGTTTCGAACACTTAAGCAATTGGTTCAATTGATTCGAAGCTTTGAAAAGCTTTCTTACTCTCGCTAATTTGAAACCAAAAAGGCTGTTATAAAGAACCTTACGCTAAACCGTAACACAAAGAACAATTTCAGCATATAAAATGGTTCTTAAGGACACTATGTTTTTAAATAGAACTGTTACTATACGTGTAAATAAACTTTAAAGAAACATCTTGCACACTGGGAACCTTGAAACACTCGACTCGAGGTAGACATTACACCAGCTGTGGTTTGGATCTGACTATGACCCCTATACGGACGAGTCTTCTTGGCCTTGGGAGAGGGAAGTGTTTAAATGAATTCATGTGGACTGTTTAGGGTGACCACCATTAAACAAACCAAATGTGGGACGATTATAAGTTTGTGTGGGACAATGTGGGACGTTACCAACACTAAAACATACACTGAAACTGTTAATGTCTATATAACTTAAAAACATTTGTATTCTGCCTTTCAGCTGATAAAAATAATTTTTTCTTTAGTCCCTTCCAGAAAAAAAGTTTAATTTAGGCCTACATGTCATTTCTCAACATCACTAAGCCCAAAGGCAGCAGGCATCATGCAGATAACTATTTTAGAAACAGTTCTGACCAAGTCCAATTAAAATCCAACAAAACAAACCATGAACAAATAAAATATTGCAAACAACATGAAATTAGACAGACTTATATATTAAGAATATATTAAAAAAAAAAAAAAAAATCATATTATTTGAAGGGATGTGAATTAAAACAACCACAGCAGGCAACGGGTTAACAGATAAATTCTGTAAAATAACTCTTTTTATTGACCGAATTATCCATTAGTTTTTAGCTGTGCACCAGGCTGACTGACATTCATACTGAATTTAGTGCTGGTGTAAATGTTATTAGATTTAAATTGTATACATTAGGCTATATAATCTGTTACACCTCTCAGCTGATGTTAAACTTTACAATCAAAGCATTTAATACCCATTCTTTATGTAATAATACCATTCTGATTTGCAGCGTTTTTCACATCATGTCTCTTTTCATGGTATTGAATATTCAATTATATATTTTGAAATAATGTCTTGCACTATTGATTCTGATTACTTCCATGTGACTGATCAAACTATTATATAGCTATGAATAACAAAAATGCTGACATAAAAAGCAACCAATCACAGTTTGTTTTGTCAGTGTGTCATTTAAGGGCGGGGTCTATTTGAAATGCACTATAGCACAATATCAGTATATAAAGGTAATATAAATACGCTTTAGAATCAATAAATGAAGCTATAAAATGACATGTGAGCTTAAATGTTCAATTTTCTCTATACCTTTATCAACTGTTTAAACTAACTTCACAACTTATACTTGCACTGATATACAATAAAGAGACTTTCTTTTAGTTGTCCTCTTTCACAGATGGCTATTTTCTTCTTGCAGTGAAAATTTGTTTAAATTCTTAATGTTTTAATACATTTATTTAATAAGTGAATTGCACTACTCGCGAGAAATTAATTTCAATGAGTTTTGAATGAGTTTCACTGTTTCTCAGCATGTGATTGACTGTTCGCTACACCTTAACTCCTAATCTCAGGATCAAAGCCTGAGTTGACAGAGAAAGTTAATGATCACCATCATGGTACCAACAAAGCCTGGTTGGATTGGTTTGGTTTTGTCAACTCGAAACTAATCCTGCAACCTTGAGTTTGTTCAACTACCATCATGGTACAGGCCCCTGGACACTCTTGAAATGAGATTTTTAATCGAGTCTCTACCTGGTTAAATAGAGTTAAAATAAAATAATAACAAAAGCTATAGAAACCAGCTGCAAATTGAGCTTGATGGCTGCATGACACACTTTCAGACTCAGACAGCCCAACAAAATGGCTGTGTGTTTTCTTTTCAGCTTTTCTGAGCTGGCAGTAACACCAGAAACCTAACTAAATGCAACAAAAAAAGCTTTAAAAAAAGTGAAAATTTAATCCGATGTCCAGAGAAAATGCATTTTTCTATAGTTTTAAAATATTAGTTCCAAAATATTAGTTACAAATGACAAAAATGGAAAACTAATTTATCCAATATGAGGGAACCCTGTAAACACTGTGTTTTACTTTTAAGTAACTTTTGTAAATATAGCAGATGTGATGATTTCAAATAAATAGGTTGGTGAAACTGATCACTTCCTGATGAACCTGAAATGTCATCACATGTTCACACACACACACACACACACACACACACACACTGCTCGAGTGAGCTCCAGATGCAACATCAAGAGAAGACACAAACTTTCAATCCTTCCTAGTAAATGTTCATCAGGATGTGGATTTTCATTTTGTTTTTCATCGGTATTAAAGGTAAGATTTCTAAAACCTCATTGTTTTTGTCTTTCATTAAACTCGTTCATTGTGTTCTCTGGTTGCTCTCTTGCTGAAACACTCAGTAGTTTGCACTTATTTAGTACCTTTTTGAACTTTTCTGTTCTTGAAATTGGGGATCACTGCTAATATTGTTGGTTACTTTATGACCTTTATATTTTTTCTTTTACTTTTGGGCATGTGAAATATACACAACAAAAAAGTTTCATATTGAATGTATAATAAAACTTGCTGTTCACATCAAAATGAACGACGTAGGGTACATCTCAAAAGGCTCCCTTAATCATGAAGGTTAGTGTGTGTGTTATGTTCAGTTCCTTTGATGCACCTGTAAATGTTTGTTTTTAGTTGGCTTCTCTTTTTCAAATAACTTTATATTCAATTGTAGTTTGAAATAAATGGCTAATGAAGTCTTTGTGGAAAAATCAGTGGGTCGACCTCTTTGTGAAAGTGGAAAAAAAAGTTTTGTTTGCGTCACATTAAAGGAAGGGTGATGATCTGAGTACTGGCAGGGTGATGAACATTTCCGCTGTGGTTCACAGGAAATCTCACCTACAATAAAACAACCAAGGAAGTGAAATCACCTGCAAGACAGAAGTAGACCAAACCATTACTGAAACACTGCAATCTTTTAATCCCTATAGGGCATATACTGTGCCTGAACATCTAGTCTGTGTGTGTGTGTGTGTTTGGAAATTGCATCTGGATGGTTTGGTCATATAGCCTACTTTTAAGTGTATTTCTTCCCCAAATCAAGTCATGGGACGATAATATAGTTTTTTTTGGCGGATTCTATCTTAGATATTTGAATTTTGCATGTCAAAATCTATATTTAATATATTAATTAAAAAATGTATTATTTTTTTTTAAAAATGGAAAATGGAACCACATAAAAAATGGAAACATATTTTCAGACAACCCATGCATTTTACAGTATAAACCTGTAATTTACAAAGAAGAAATTTGTAATTTAAACTGGCAAAACCAACAAACCACACTGCTAAAATCTATTTTATAACACCTGACAACCACCATAATTATGGTAAATGAGAAAGCCACGTGAAGAATTATCAAAAGTAGCATTTCCACAAGCTGCACAGTCATTAACGTACCATCATACTAAAATAATGCAATAAATATTCATTAAACAACTTTTTTCATAGTGTTTTTACAACATTTTACAGTAAAAATTGCACTATTTTTTTTATATATTACACTCTAAAAAAATGCTTGGGTCAAATATGGACAAACCCAGCCATTAGGTTGCATTTTGAAATGACATTTTTTAACCCAATATTTGAGTTTGTCCATGTTTGATCCAAAATTGGGTTAAAACAACCCAGCATTTTTAGAGTGTGCCATTTTAACTGGGAATATCTACATCTGCATCAGAATTGATGCTTTTTTATCATTATTCCTATGGCAGCCCTATCAACCGGAACATAGAAAAATGATGAAATTTGGCACACTTGTAGAGATGGTCATGAAAAGTAATCTGACCAGTTTTGGAGTCTCTAGGACCAACTCTATGGCGCCATCATGAGTTCAAAAATTCACTTTTCTAAAGATTAGAATTTTTAACCCTTTGTTTCAAGAAAATGTTATTTATTTGTTCACCCAATTTCTCTCTTCATGCTAATCATTTAGCAATTGTAATCGTATTTGTCTTGACTTCTAAAGAATAAGAAACAAATGATTAACCAATCCAACAGCATGTAACCCATATTTAATGCATTGTTTCAGGTCTGGTGAATGGTGAGTGGGTAAAGACGGTGATGGAGGGAGACTTTCTGACTCTACATACAGAAGCTGAACTGGAGAAAGACTCTGAGGCAGTGTGGTTCTTTAAAGGAGAACATCTTACCACCCGTGTAGCGCAGATGAATAAGGGAACAGTTACATATTTTGAACAGGGACTCTCTGGAAGATTGCATCTAGATTAAAAGAGTGGATCTCTGAACATTTGTAACATCAGTACCAGTGATTCTGGACTTTATAAAGTAACTCTCACCACGAAGTTATACGTCTCTGAGCTGAAATTCAAAGTTAATGTGCATGGTAAGTTGCTGCTGCACATTTATTAAAAATTACACTAGTATTTGTTGTAGATAGGATAATTCACCTGAAAATTTCAATTCTATCATTATATTTACTCTCCCTCGCCTCGTGTCGTTCCAAACCCTTAAGACTTTCATTCATCTACGCGTCACAAGTGAAGATATTTTTTTAAATCCTCATTTGTGTTCCTAGGAGGAATTAAAATCTTACGGGTTTGGAACGACGAGGGAGAGTATGAATGACAGAATTTTCATTTTTGGGCTGAACTACCCCTTTTATGAACAAATCTCATATGGTTTCTGTCAAATGTCCTTATTAAAGGATACATGTTAATTTCCTCTTGTCCTGAAGCACCTGTCTCTGAACCTGCTATTGAGTGCACCTCATTGGTAACTGTCGACCAATCAGGTGAGTCTGTCAAATCAGTTCATTCTGTTGCCATCTTAGTTGTCTTTTATGTGCCTCTCCTGACTTCTATATCATTGCTGGGCGAAAGGGGCATGTGTTTAGGTGTCATCAAAGCCATATGCTGACAGAATAAAGACATGCTGAACTTTAACACTGACATGTAGTTATAAAAATCAATCTACCAGGTACTTTAAAGCAGCCTCAGGCATCAGAGGAAATATGCTCTGTGCGCTGCTCTGTGAGAAATGACCGAGACGTGTCCATCTCATGGTATAAAGGGAGTGAAATGATGAGACAGACCAGCAATCCTGATCTCAACATCATCCTCAGTTTACCATTAGAGCTTCATTGTAATGATTCAGAGATCTACAGCTGCACGGCTGAAAATCCAGTGAGCAACAAGAGCACCCGTCTTCTCACGAAAGAGATCTGCCAAAGACATGAAGGTACAAACTCATTTACCACAGAACTCTCTTCCTGCCACAGTGACCTCGGCTGCTTCAGTTTTTCCACAAAGACATATGATGAGACAGATGTTTATTAATAAGTCTCTTCTGTTTCAGATTGTCTGGATCATTGTTGTGGCGCCACTATTCGACTTGTTCTGTCTGCTCTAGTAGCAATTGCCACTGTTTACTTTCTGGTTGATCATGTGAGGACCTGCTCAGTTGAGAGAAAAGCTGCTGCTCCTGTTTAATACTTTCATGAGAATTTGGTGGTTGTGAACTAGACATGGACTGTGTGAACTCAAAGGGTTGAGGTGTAAAAAACATCTAATTTAGCCCTGAGTTGTTCCCTTGGATGGTACCAGCTAAAATGATATGTAGTAGCCCATGCTACACCCACTTGCCATGCTTTGCAAGTACATAAAATGCACACAAACTTTTATGTAGCCTATAGTTGTGTATATAATTAACAAATGAATGTGTTTGGCTGTTATTATAATAATTAATAATGTATTAAAGTTTTGGATAAAACTTTAAGAGCCTACTTTTTGTCCAGCGTTTGAGAATAAAAGGACAACACGAAGATCCCGTCTTTTTTTAATCAAGAACGATTGATTTACATTAAAAAATATATTTCACCCCATTTAAAGTCTTTCACTAATTCAAAATCTATTAAATTTTCCTCAACTTCACTCTGTTTTAACGATGAATCAAATCCCACGTGACATCTGTTACTTTTCTCATCAGTTAACCGTATGAACAAATCGCTGTGGTTTATGATTACTAAATGAGGCACTTTTAAAAACGGATTATATGTAGAAATACTCGGCGAATTTTCATGTTTTTGACATATTTGAATTTATTCAATGAGTAGGTGTGAAAGATTATACTCGTTCCCGTAAAAACACCCACAGTGAAGACAAAACGAAGCTGATATTTGAACGAGGCTCAATGGAGAATCGGTTCTCCGGTCCATCCATTGAGCGCGAGCGCCGCCTGGTGAAATAATGATGTAACGGGAACGGACTTTTGATCGATTGGAAGGGCGGGTTTCAGGAAAGCGTCTTTGATGACGTATTGCCGTGAAGATGGCGGAAGTTCATTCCTGATCTGAGCCGCCGGAGTCGCTTGGTACGGATTCTGTAATAAACTATTTCAGGACGGATCGGTTCGTCTTCACGTCTCACATCTGACCCAGAGACAGATTCAGGTAAGAAACGGTCATCTGATCGAGGCCGTGTCGTAGTTCACCGTCTGTGTTTGCTCTTATCATGTGTACATTGCGTTACAGTGACACTGAGTCGTGTTGACAGGTTAACTAATCACTTTGACTGTTTCGATCTCATATAAATAGCTCGTGTTAGACAATGAGAGTCAGGGGGAATCAACAACGAGCCTGAATGTGTATCTGTGAGTTTGTTGTTTGTAGTCATGATCGGGTCATGTATGATGAACACATGTGGCATGTTTAATACCCTCATATGATATCAGATGGTCGGCTTCAAGTTTGTTGTTGGTTTTGGTTTCAGCTGTTTTGATGATTTAAATATTTCCTAGCTAAACCGGTTTGACCTGAAGCTCACCTGTCCTCCATTATTATCAGCGAAAGACCGCGGTATCTCCCTAGTTTTATCGTTTTTTTTATTTGTCATTAGCCACCACTGTCATCCAAAACAACATGGTAATACTATGGTACTTTGATGCCATGGTATGGTATTAATATGACCATTATTACGTCAAAGTGCTTCCTCAGGAGTTTTCATATCTTTTATGTCTCTGACCCCACAAATAGGATCATCCTAAAATCCAAAAGACAGCTACATATTTTTGCAACAGTGCAAAAATGCACACGTTATCAATGTACAAAATATATATTTTTTTATTATATTACTTTATTTTATTTTTCTACTTGTAGATGTAAGTTAGATGTATTTTTTTTATTCTAGTAAAATGTTTTATTGCAAAACTTCGCCTGTTTAAATTGATTTGGTTAGTTACTTTTGATTTATTAATTACTTTTATTTATTAATTTTTATTTATTTTTACACCACTTTTCCTATTTTTTATTAATTTTAATCCTTTAATTTATTTTAAGGTTTCTTTATTAACTTAAGCTAGATTTTATTAGTTAATTATTTTGAATCAAATTTTAATAAAATGTCACATTTTTTACATTTAAATTTACACTGCCTTTTGTTATTTTTATGTATTTATTCTAATCTAATGTATTCAATAATGTTATTTAAATAAACAATAATTTGTTAATGCATTATAACTGACATGAACTAACAATAAGCAATAGTCTTACAGCATTTATTAACCTTTTGTTAGTGTGTGTGTATGTTAATGAATTTTAATGTTCACAGTGCACATAGAACTGTTAACCTTACAAATGTGATAGTAAAATGTCGAGATTATTTATTAAATGCTGTAGAAGTATTGTTCATTGTTTTACTAATAGTTATTTTTATTTCTTTAGCACAAATGAACACAACTAGAGTTGGCCAATGTGCTTTACAGAGTAAAAGTCTAGTTAACCGAAAATGAAACCTTATTTCAAAGTGTTACCAAAAAAGTGACTTTATTACCTGATTAATACAGCAAACAATCGACAGATTAATGTTTACTAGATTTGATTATAAAATACAAAGTCCCGTGATCTCACCATCTGACGGTGTGTTTTTGGCTTAAAAACTGCATTGCTATGCGGTTGCTAGGGTGTTCTACATGGTTGCTAGGTGGCCGATCTCTGATACATGATATCTCTCGGGTTCTTCTGTGCGTTTTTTATTTTGTCGTCACAAACCCTCCCTCTTCCTCCTCCCCCTGACAGGTAGCCCCGCCCCCAAACGCACACTATTGGTCGAGTCAGAGTTGCGTCACAGAGTGTTTGACTCTTCAGGTAGTCAAACCTACAAATGATTAACATCTAATGACTCAACATTACAGACAGTCCTGGTGTTGAGAAGACGACACACTTCTCCTTTAAGAGGAAATCCACTTTGATTTTCCAGTGCAGATTCTCTCTATAAAGGACTTTAAAGGATCATGTCAGTCGTGATCTCTAACCTGGAGATTTAAAACCGTGTGTGTTTCCTCTGGGTTCGGCCCGTCGCCTGTTATTGAGGCTCGACACACGATCAGTGATGAATAATTAACCCAGAGATCAGCTGGAGTGAAAGTTTATTCAGATCTTGTGTGAGACACACACACGTGAGCGTCTCGGTTTGATCTCGGATGAAGCTGTGTGATGTAACCGGAGGAGAAGCAGCGCCTGTAATCTGGGGTCTCTTTACAACACAGAAAGAAAACTATCAACACTTTCATTGCTAGTGTATCTAATATTTCCACTTCTCCAAAGATTTTGCAGTGATTGTGGATTTTGTTTCATCATTGTGGAATATGGTGAGCTTGATTTGTTTCAGTTCCTTCGTCATGTTTGGATATGCCATAAATTCCTTGAAAAAAATGACAATTTTTTTCTTTTTCACCGTCATCCAATCTGACCTAGTTTACTTACTAACTCATTTTTTACTGTTTTACTTCTTACATTAAACATTTGAATCTATCTGGTGATTATAATGGTGGTTCCTCTAAATAATTAAGCCCTTTTAATTAATTTCTGAATAAGTTTACTGAAAATTAGTCTGACATATCTTTAATATTTTTAAAATATTATCTGTTTTTGAATACTTTTATTCATTAATGATGCATTAAATTGACCGTAATGATATAAATGAATGCTGTTCTTTTAAACTTTCTATTAATCAAAGAATTATAAAAATAAATGTTTCCACTAAAATATGATTAGCGGAACTATTTTTATCATTGCTGATAGTAATCATAAATGTCTCTTAAGCATCAAATCATCATAGAGTGATTTCTGAAGGATCATGTGACTCTGAAGACTGGAGTAATGATGCTGAAAATACAGCTTTGATCACAGGAATAAATTACATTTTAAAATATATGCAGAAATAAAACAGATATTTTACATTGCAATAATATTTCACAATTTTTTCTTTATTTTTATTAAAAAATGGCCGCTTTAAATCCGTAAATGCAGCGCAGCCTCACGTGTTAAAACAAACACCACGAGGCGTCAGTGATGGGTTTATTTGGCCTCTAGAGGGCGCTCTCGTAATGATATGAAAACACGTACGGTAATTAAATCCGTATCTGGGGACTATTCGTTTCTCTAAATACAATATTAAAGAATAGCAGAGTTCACACCACAGCTATAATCATAACGCCACAGAGGAACGATATCGTGGGAATCACTTTCAGATTGATTTTATCCAGCGGATGAACGATAAAAACCATAGACTGTAGATAAAAACACTGACAGCCAATCAGAATCCATCATGGAGTCACGAGCTGGAGCATTTAAAGCGACAGACACGCACAATATCATCCGCTGGTGTGGTCGCTGATATAGTCATCGTTCTTGGTGTGAACAGGCTTTTATAAAGTAAATTGCAGAAATGTATATTGCTTTGTGTGATGCTTTATATCCAACCAAGCAGGATTGTCACATTTTAAAGATACACAAATATGTGTGTTCCTCGTCCAGAATAAGCTGCATCATTAATCTCATGTGTGTTGTTGTTCACAGGTCTCAGCATAGCTCTATGTCATGGCCTGCAGTGTCACTAAAGCAGGTCCTACTAATGGCTTCCCGATGAAAGCACAGCTGCAGATCATGGGTACGTTTGCATGTGTTCCCACCTGTCACCATCTGACACTTCCTCGTCAGCTGACCGGCCCGACGCTGGACTTCAGTCCCACTTTAATATATGATAATATTTCACTTCTAACTGTGGTGAACAGCTCCTAGTCTCTACTATCTCAAATAAAAGCCCCAATATATATATATATTTTTTGCTTGAATTCATTGTTTATCTTCAAACTAAGGGAACTATCTTCAGGAAAGTGCATGACTGTTAATATAAGCAATACTAAAAATGTTAATACTATTTTCTCTATAGTATAGAAAGTTATTAAACTTCCTGATAGTTTTAATACGTTAACTTATGGTTTATTTGGTTTTGCTGAATTGCATAAAACACCAAACCACTGACTGTGACTGAACTAGAAAACATCTAAAGTAACTTTTATTTTGGAAATGGCTCTTTTTAATGCCAAATATGTTTGTTAGCACAAAAAAAAATAAAAAAATTGTGTTTTAAATTATATTACTAGTATTAGTATTATTTGTTTCTTTTATATAAAGTAATTAAATTTATTTATTATTTTAAAAAATATTAATTTCATTATAACACGACAAAAAAATAGGATTTTAATAAAGTTTTATTAAAATTAAAAGTTCTATAATTTGTTTATATGGCTATTTATACAAAACCGTTTTATTTACATTTTGTGCTTAAAATCATTTTTGATAAAAGGGTCTGATAATAATAAATATATAATTCTACAACGTCACTTTATAATATGCAAATTTGTGCATATTTTTTGCACATTATTTTTAATAGGTACCGACCAGTAATTTTACATTTAAGCATTTAAAATAAATAACTAGTAATCAGGAGTTTTTTGTTTTTAATTATCAACGTGCAAGACTTTAAAAAAACATTTTAAAAAAATTCAAACAAGTTTTATTAAAATAAGAAGTAAAAAAAGGGGCTATAAACATGTTTATTCTATTGACATATTTGTGCTTATTTAATGTACATTATTTTTAAACCAATAGTTCCAACATGGTGTATTTTCAAGATTTTGGCCGATTCCTCCTCAATAACAGCAGCTCTCCTGATGTTTAGGGTCACCTGTGTTTGCAGTAATCCGTCTTGAATCATGCCGTGTTATTTTGAGCATGTGTTCTTCCTGTTTGCAGTGATCTCTGCCAAACTCAAGGACAACAAGAAGAACTGGTTCGGGCCCAATCCGTACGTGGAGGTGTCTGTGGACGGCCAGTCCAAGAAGACGGAGAAATGCACCAACACAAACTCGCCCAAGTGGAAGCAGTCGCTCACTGTGTGAGTGTGCTTTCATTTCAGCACTATCAAGTGTGTGTGTGTGTGTAAAGCAAACACAGGCTTCAGTAGCACATTGTCATGTGCTTGAATTCTCTATTAAATGCTTTTATCCTCCGGACATGAAGTGATTGTTCAGAACGACGTCAGCACTGACTGCATCATCAGTGCTGTTTGTCAAGTCAAGCGAGTGTGTGATCAGATCTCTAGCACTGTGTATTACAGTTGAGTGTGTTTTTCTGTAGATCTGTAGTTTTCCAGGTTTGTAATTTCTGTGTTGTTCATCCATCAGGATCGTCACTCCGTTCAGCAAGCTGATCTTCCGTGTTTGGAGTCACCAGACGCTGAAGTCGGACGTTCTGCTGGGCATGGCCACACTCGACGTCAGCGAGACGCTCAAGTCACATGACATGAAGAGTGAGTTTCTGTGCTGAGTTTCTATTTATATATATTTATAAATATATAATACACACATAAAGTTTTATTTATTTATTTGTTTATCAAAGTTTTCCTAAGAAAAAAATGGGTATTGTTCAAATTTGAGTTAAGTTTATATATATATATTTGTTAAATTGTTAATGTGTAATGTAAAAAATATATATATATAATATTATATATATATATATATATATATATATATATATATAATAGAATTTATTTATATAATATAATGTACATTTGATTTATCAAATTTATAAACGTGCATAAATTATAATATTAAATGTAATTTTATATATACACACATATATATACATATATATATATATATATAGTTTTAATATTTTTAGAAATAAATTTTAAAGTCATTCAACAATATTTTAAAAATAAATAATATATAATTTTATACATTAAAATTATATTTAAACTAAATAATATAATCAAACATTTCTAATAAAATTGTCGATATAATTTAGATCTAAATTTGTATATCTGTGTATAATCTAAATTATTTTTACTTGTATGATATATATAATATATACTATATATATTTTGAATATATCATTCAATGATGTGTTTAGATAGATATATATATATATATATTTGTTTTCCTGTAAGTAATATTTAAGTGACGTGTGTGTTGTTGTGCAGTCTGCGAGGTTGTGCAGACGCTGCAGTTGTGCGCAGACCAAGATCAGGCCGATAACATTGGCGATCTGTCCGTGTGTTTGGACGGTCTTCAAGTGGATCCCGATCTTTTCCAATCAGCCGAGGCCAACAAGCAGAGTCAGTCACTCTATTCCTTTCAATAACGATGATATTTTAATGAATAGATCACAAAGGGCTAATGTTATTTTTTCTCCAGATGCTTTAAATGGCGAGTTGGAGCTAAACGAAGACTCGAGCAGAAGGTATCTGCACATCATTCAATAAATACCTAGTGATCTGCCTGCTTTGACACCATTATACGAGAACTGAACTGAGCTGGACGATGACATCACAGTTTTCTCCAGAGTGGCTATTTATGTAAATTAACTAAATTAATAACTTTTGGGTTCACAAATGTCTGTGTGTGTGTGTGCAGTAGCAGAGATCCGTCCCCAACGGTCTCGGACGGTCAGGATCGACCGTCTGCTCCTAACGGTCGTGTGAATGGATTGGACTCTCCGTCAGGGTCAGCGAGAGGGTCACGAGCCCCGAGACCCCCACGACCCTCGCGACCTCCCCCGCCGACCCCACGCAGACCCACGTCCTCCCCAGGTGAGGGGGTGTACACACTCACTGAATCACAAATCGGGTGTTATTTGAGGGGACAGCCATTTGTAGTGGTGTCCAAAACTATAAATCAGATATGTGATCAGATATAGATCAGATTTAGATCAGATATGTGATCAGATATATGATCAGGTATAGATCAGATTTAGATCAGGTACAGATCAGATTTAGATCAGATATGTAATCAGCTACAGATCAGATTTAGATCAGATATAGATCGGATATGTGATCAGGTATATATCAGATTTAGATCAGATATAGATCAGATTTAGATCAGATATGTGATCAGGTTTAGATCAGATATGATCAGACAGTGGTCAGATATGTAATTCTGGTGAAATCCCTTCCTCTTTTCAGCTTCCTCCACTGGTTCGATTCCTGACGGCAGCGATTCGTCTCGTTCAGACACGCCAGTTCGTAATCCCTCTGGGGGAGGAGCCTCGGAGTCTAGCCCCGCCCCCACAGTGGACCAGCCTGGCAGGACGGCTCTCGGTGTGGTTCCCGCTCCCAGCAGGATTCCCAGCATCGTCAACACCGGACCTCTGCCGCCCGGGTATGACATTCATATCACCCAGAAACCGCTTGAGAGCATTAGCCATAACTGCACACACTCGGTTAATAAACACAAGTGTTGTTGGTTTACATCACCCGACGTCAAGTCACTTTTATTTCTATAGCCATTTTTACAGTGATAACTATAGCAGTTCTATATATATATATAGTGTAAAAAAATTATATATATATATATATATATATATATATATATATTTATTAAAATAAATTTATATATTTATATTTATTAAAAATATATATTTATTTATTTTTTACTAAAAACAATATGTGTATGTACAATATGTGTATGTGTGTGTGTGTGAGTGAATATATATATATATATATATATATATATATATTTAGTAAAATAAAAAAAAAAAATATATATATATATATATTTGTTTAAAAAAAAAAAAAATATATATATATATATATATATATTTAGTAATATATATATATATATATATATATATTTTTTTTTACTATATATATATATATATATATATATATATATTCACTCACACACACACACACACACATATATATATATATATATATATAGCCGCTATGTAGAAAACTTATTAAATAACTTCATTTTGATCAATATTTCAGGAAACATGACATATCAAGTCATTTTGCATATCAAGTAAATGTGTCTTAATTTTCTTAAACATTCTTAAATTTGTAATGGGAAAATATAAAGACAAAAATACAGAAGAAAATATTTTTTATTATTCAACCACTAACTGTAGTGTGTGTGTGTGTGTTTGCAGTTGGGAGCAGCGTGTGGATCAGAACGGGCGTCTGTATTTTGTCGACCATGTGGAGAAGAGGACGACTTGGGAAAGACCGGAGCCTCTGCCCTCAGGGTAGGAAACTGAATGATGAGACACGCCCTTAAAAGAATGCAGTGTGCATACTTGACTCATACTTTAAAACTGAAGCGCACAGTCAGAGTTTGGCTATTTCAGGTGGGGTTGTTTAACACTTCAGGATCTGGATGGTTAATAAAGGTGTTATGTTTGGACACAATATCTCATGTATATTGAATTTTCTCTGATAATTATATTTTAATTAGGGCTGTCAAAACGATTAATCGCGATTAATCGCATCCAAAATAAAAGTTTGTGTTTACATAATATATGTGGGTGCACTGTGTATAATTATTCTGTATATATATATATATAAAAACACACATGCGTTTATATTTAAGAAAAAAAATATTATTTATATATAAAATATTCATATGTATAAATCCATATACAGAATATACATGAAAATATTTCTTAAATATATACAAGCATGTGTGTGTATTTATATATCTAAAATAATTATACACAGTGCACCCACATATATTATGTAAACACAAACTTTTATTTTGGATGCGATTAATCGCGATCAATCGTTTTGACAGCCCTAATTTTAATATATACATGAAAAAAAAAAAACGGCCAAATGCTACCTAGGTGAATCCTATAAAGCCAAGGTCAAGTTTCACAACAAAAGAAATCATTTTGTTTAAGAAAATGCTCCTTATATGTTAGGATCACCGTTTTAATCAGTGATTTAGGGATGTGTAAAACTACATATTTGCCTAACAAACAAGTCAACTAAACAAACTTATCAGCCCGTAATTAGGCTGGTTTCACCCGACCCCCATTTCCTATGGTGTGTTCACATAAAACACGTTCTTGGCTAGTCGAGCAATGAGTATATTATATTTAAACTGGTTAATGCATAAACATTTTTGGCCTAAAATGAGCATCTCAACTTTTATTTATAAAGCACTTAACCGTTAGAATGGACCAAAGCGCTGTCCATAAATAGTAAATAACTAAAAATATTCAAAACATGACACCAAAAAAATCATACAACCAATCACTCACCGTTCTCAACACCAAAAGCTTGATAAAATAAGCAAGTCGTTTTTGAAAACATCTCCACTATGCCTGAAGCAAGTCCGTGGGACTGAGATGACGTTGAGACTGGTAAGGGGTTAACATGTGCTCTGTCTTGCAGCTGGGAGCGGCGCGTGGATCAGATGGGACGGGTGTATTTTGTGGACCACATTACCAGAACCACCACATGGCAGCGACCCACGATGGAGACAGTGCGAAACTACGAGCAGTGGCAGCACCAGCGCAGTCAACTACAGGGAGCCATGCAGCAGTTCAACCAAAGGTTCATCGTCGGGGTGAGGAACTCAAACACACAGACACATCTGATATATGAAGACTCTAAACACTTAGGCTAGGGATGACCAACGATTAATCGCGATTAATCGCATCCAAAATAAAAGTTTGTGTTTACATAATATATGTGTGTGTAGTGTGTATAATTAATTTTAATATATAAATACCCACACATGCATGTATATATTTAAGAAATATGTGCATGTATATATTTTATATATATTTATTCACAATTAATATTATATATAAATATAATTATTTAATATATATATATATTAATAACACATTTTTCTTAAATATATACATGCATGTATGGGTATTTATATATTAAAATTAATTATACACACTACACACACATATTATGTAAACACAAACTTTTATTTTGGATGCGATTAATCGTTGGCCATCCCTAACTTAGGCCCTGTTTACACCTGCTGTTAAAGGAGTAGTTCACTTTTAAAAAAAAAACTTTTGCTGATAATTTACTCACCCCCATGTCATCCAAGATGTCCATGTCTTTCTTTCTTCAGTCGAAAAGAAATTAAGGTTTTTGATGAAAACATTCCAGGATTTTCTCCATATAATGGACTTCAATGGGGTCCAAACGGTTCAAGGTCCAAAGAGAGTTTCAGTGCAGCTTTAAACGACACCAGACGATGAATAAGGGTCTTATCAAGCGAAACGATCGCTCATTTAAGAAAAAAACCCCAAAGTTTAAGTTTTATAAGCTCAAATGCTCGCTTTGTTCTGTGATGTGCATTCGTGACTCTCCTGTTCAAACTCGTTCATCAAAATGAACTAATCTTTTTTTGTGTGATTTGGTTCATTCAGCGAACTAAATCAATGAATTGACTCAGAAAAAGATTCATTAATTTTGATAAACGAGTTCGAACAGGAGAGTCATGAACGCGCATCACAGAACAAAGCAAAGCGAGCATTTGAGCTTATAAAACTTAAACTTTGTTATTTACTTATTAAATGAGCGATCGTTTCGCTTGATAAGACCCTTATTCATCATTTAGAATCATTTAAAGCCCTTTGACCAGTTTGCAGTTTGCACTGAAAGTGTCATTTGGACCTTGAACTGTTTGGACCCCATTGAAGTCCATTATACGGAGAAAAATCCTGGAATGTTTTCATCAAAAATTTCTTTTCGACTGAAGAAAGGAAGACATGGACATTTTAGATGACATGGGGGTGAGTAAATTATCAGCAAAAGTTTTTTTAAAAGTGAACTACTCCTTTAAATACAGAAATGTCTGAAAAGTATAATCATGCATATGTATATACTAAATATACTGTATTAGTTGCACCTTTTAATTACTGAAATACACAAACGTTTGCACGATATTCTAATTTCCCCTGTATTATACGTTATCCGTAACGCTTTCTTTTGTGTTGTTCTGCAGTTGCAGGATCAGGCCACAGCCACCCAGAATAAGGAGTTTGACCCGCTGGGACCTCTGCCGCACGGATGGGGTGAGAAAGCCACAAACCAGGAGAAACTGCTGTGAAAACTGGACTAGCAGACACTTTTTATCGTTCTGCTAACCTCATTATCTGCACCTGCGAAGCAGCACTAAAATTAGCCGCTACATCCTTCAGTGTCCCGATTTAACAAACGAGAACCGATTGGGCCCCGTGCAAAAACCAGCTGGAGGAAACAGCTCAGATGCTGAGAATAGCTTTGAGGGAAAGGTTTGCAGAGGTTTAATCACATCTCGGCTGTATTATTTCTTACTGTCCTCCTGTTATCATCTTTCCTTAGAGAAGAGAACGGACTCCACCGGGCGAGTTTATTTCGTGCATCACCCGACCAGAGCCACGCAGTGGGAGGATCCGCGCACTCAAGGGTCAGATCCGCTTTATCTCATTCCTCTGAAGGGTTAATGCTCTCTAATGAATAGCTGAAGCCACAGATAAAGCCACAAGTTGCATGCGTGGTGTTTAAAATCCTCTAAAAGGCCAAACTACAGAGAGACACAACAATAGACATTAATGACCTTCAGTGTTATATAACAACTCGGATGTTTTCCTGTTGATATGCGAGTTAATGTTCCACATGATGTGGACGTTGTCCTGTAGTTTGACTCTGATGTGTGAATATGTTACCAATAATACTTTTATGATTTTCATTTTATTCTTATTTGATAGTGAATTATTGATTTATACATGTAATTATTGAGCAGCTCGTCTGAAGAGTCTGTTTGAGTGTTATAATGGCTCTGTGTTGTGCAGTTTGCTGAATGAGAAGGCACTTCCTGAAGGTTGGGAGATGAGGTTCACGGTCGATGGCATCCCTTACTTCGTCGATCACAACCGGAGAACCACCACTTACATCGACCCGCGGACTGGAAAGTCCTCCCTGTAAGTGTGAATGTCCATTAAACTAAAAGGACGAGATTTTAATACAAAATTCTTAAAGGGATCCTCCACCGCCATCCTTTTTCATATTAACCCCTTAACGCCCAATGTCGCAAATATGCAACAAACCCCTTTGACTCAGTCAACCAGCCGAGATAACGTTTGCATTCCCCCAATGCCGGTTTGTGCATATTCGCTACGGACCTAGGACCTTCGGCAAGCACTTGTTTCTAGTGGGACTGCAAAGTGACGGACTTATTTCCTGTTTACGCACGGACAGGAACATTTTCAACATTTGCAAAATTCCAAATTGACCATTATGCCCGCTGTTGCAGATTTGCAACATACCAAATTTGACCCCAAATTGACCATTTGCAAAATATCAAATTGACCCCAAATTGACCAATGCCCTCTGTTGCAGATTTGCAACATACCAAATTGACCCCAAATTGACCATTATGACCGCTGTTGCAGATTTTCAGCACACCAAATTGACCCCAAATTGACCAATATGCCAGTTGCTGCAGATTTGCAACATACAAAAATTTCGATTTATTGTTGTGCAAAAGTGAAATTGATAATCTCAACATTATTTACCATCTACTTAAAGGCAAAAACACACATAAAATATTTTTTATATACAGCTATATAAATTCGGGCGTTAAGGGGTTAAACTGTTTTTCCCTTAACTAAGGCGAGGTGATGCGTACTCTCTCGCTCTGGCGTGCGAGACGCTTTGATAGCACTTAGCTAACCAGTTCATTCATTAGGAGATGAAGTTCGAAGCGACCAAACTCCACGGTTTCCCTATTTAAATACAGTTACTCGACCACATTTAGAAAAGAGTCACGTTTTATTTTGTCACCAATCTTTGTCGTCAATTCACGCCGTGTTAACCAATCAGGAGCCTAGCTGCTGTCACGTGGTGAAGTGTCTGGATTCTTCAATAAATTATTCTGTAATATCACTACCGTATTTTCCGCACTATAAGGCGCACTTAAAAGTCTTTAATTTTTTAAAAAAACGACAGTGCGCCTTATAATCCGGTGCGTCTTATATATGGATCAATTGGTTAATGGAATCGCGCTTTTAGTCTTCCCATTTTCTTGCTAAAGAAAACACAGTTTTACTCAAATTCATCAAAATGGATTTATAGCGTATTGGAATTAAACTCTTCATATGTAGCATAGGGTTCTTTACTCAACTCCAAAGGACATTTAATGCTAAAAAAGGTTCAATAATGACAAGAAAGAACACTTTTGGCACAAAGGCTATTATTCATTCATATATTACATTATTCTGCACCATTTTGTAGTTGTAATTAAATTATTGTTTATTAAACTGTTGTAGTAACGTAATATGACATTTTAATCATGCAGATTTTTGAAGGATAAAAACTGAAATGGCACTCTCCGTGTGATATTGATTAATTACATTTTTAACCTCCATATCTTGAATTTTGTGATCATTCACACTCATTGCATTTTAGGGGTTCCAAATACATAAAAATAGCGCTTTAGAACCTTTTAAGGTTCTATATAGAACCTGTTCTTCTAAGAGTGCAGTATCTTGTGCGCCCTATATATGAAAAATGTTGTAAAATAGGTCATTCATTGAAGGTGCGCCTTATAATCCGGTGCGCCTTATAGTGCGGAAAATACCGTAAATGCCTGGAGTGGTTCTAATGCACAACAAAGCAAATATTTTATCCCTATAAAACTTGATTTCAATATAAGAGACTAGAGCCAGACCAATTTATCAGCAGGCCGATATTATCGGCCGATATTAGGCATTTTCCAAACTATCGGTATCGGCAGTTATAATGGCCGATAAATGAATATTTCAAAAATAAAATAAAAACGGACGAAACACGCTTGAACCATGTCATGAGTGTTGGCGTTGTATAGTTTGTCCACCAGAGGGCGCTCTACACCGTTCCTGTTGGCAACACTTGTTGAGTTGGTCACGAGACATACATTGCTTGAATAACAATTAAAAGAACATCCCCATCAGTTCTCTAAACTCAAATAAGCATGACAAATAGATAAGTAAAATATCGGCCGATATATCGGATTTTAAAACCCAAAAATATTTGTTTCGGTATCGCCTCTTCAAAATGCTTTATCGGTCGGGCTATTTATTTTGTATTGAATTCTATTTATTCCACGTCTAGATTATATGAAATATTATTATAATGTAAAGACAACCAAAACACATGTGCTTAATTTGGTGTCTGTGTTGTGTGAGAGAGAAAAACATCACAGGACAGGTTAATAACTTTTGAAGGCTGGCTCCATTTATCATTAAAACAAAAATAAATGACAGATTAGGTGGATGAGGGCGAGGAAGATCCAATGCCGGACAATAGGTCATCAAACTGGGCGCCAAAATAAAATAAATGTGGATATCCACGTTTTTTTTACTGTTTTTTTTACTTTACTGGTATCGATAAGAATCATAATCGTTAAAATTGAAACGATACCCATCCCTAATCATGATTAACAATTTGAATCTATTGACAGGCCTTGGATAAGAATAGATTTAGCTTGGAGATGCACAATGATCCGTTTCAGGCAGACCTCAGATGTGTAACTGGAAAAACGGGTTTGTGTCAGTGTGTGTGTGTGAAACTGAATTCGTGTGTAATCTTCTGTGATGAGTCAGCTCAGAACGTGCAAACACACCTCTCGCTGTCGAGCTGCAGAATGTGTGTGTTGATTTACATCAAGTGTTTTTAAGGTACAAAGCGATCCTCTATGTCATAGGAATGTGAGACACGCTTTTGATGAAGAGATATTCACAAAAAAACGAAGGAGCGTCTAGATAAGACTGTTATTAGGACTTTTACTGAGTGTTTCAGCTGATCTGGGTTCAGTTCGGGGACATTTGTGAAGAAACAAAGCAGTTTTACTGAAGTCATTTTCATATTTTGACATTGAATTGGTGATAGAGACTGCAAAACACTTCTGTGAATTTGTATCTTTTCACATAAATAAAGATATTGAACATTAAATAAAGATATTGAACATTAAATAAAGATATTGAACATTAAATAAAGATATTGAACATTAAATAAAGATATTGAACATTTTTTCAGCAAGTCTTTGTTTCTCAAAGATTGGTTACTATTAATTGTGATTCGTTTTAACTTTTTAAATCCGAGTCAAAATGATGACTTTATTTTGTGTGCAAGCCAGTGAGGACTACAGAATAGAAACATGTTTTTTGTGACTAAAGAATCATAACCGCTCTAATAAAACTGTCTTTTTTGGCATTACTGCTATAGATTTAGTAGTATGTTGACTCTACAGATGCAGATTGAAAGTAGGACCAACATATAAAGCAGTTTTAAGACTTTTATCCTTAAATCTCTTTGTATAATGAGCTATTTCACTCTTTCCACAGTGAGAACGGCCCTCAAATCACATATGTACGAGACTTTAAAGCCAAAGTTCAGTACTTCAGATTCTGGTGTCAGGTGAGGGTTTCTCTATTTCATCTGAATGTTGTGTTATGGATGGATAAATACTACATTTTTAATAAGCTAACAGCTGAAGAATATTTATGATAATGTGAAATTTGTCTCTTTTAATCACCTTTTTGTTTGTTTCTATTGTTCCTCACAGCAATTAGCGATGCCACAGCACATAAAGATCAACGTCAGCCGCAAAACGCTGTTCGAAGACTCGTTCCAGCAGGTACTGTCGTACATCTTCGAAATATACCATAGCTATGATGTTGTTCATTAGATGCTAGTTTTAAACGGTTCTCAGTGGATCTCTGATCCAAAGTGTCTTCAGACACAGTTAGCATGAGAGTCTGGTGACGTTGTTCATGTGTCCCCCGTCAGATCATGAGTTTCAGCGCTCAAGATCTGCGCCGCAGGCTGTGGATCATCTTCCCCGGGGAGGAGGGCCTCGACTACGGTGGCGTGGCAAGGCAGGTTTCACATTTCACTCTTTCTAGAGAAGAAATGCCTAATCAAACCATTCAAAGTTATTTTTGACACATATTTTGGTTATTTTAGCTTAAGACTACACTGTAAAAATGAATATACTTTATCCAATCAATAAAATTGTGGCAACAGAATACAAGCAATATTATTTATTAAATTGAACAAATTAGAATTGTGTAATAGTTAATCATATTAACATTCTAATTTGTACAATTTAATTAATAATATTGCTTGTAATATGTTGCCACAATTTTATTGATTAGATAAAGCATATTATTTTTTTTCAGTGTATGTCTACAATGAAAGTATACACACAATGTTTATTTTTTATATATATATATGTGTGTAAAAAACAGGGTTAGTTTACCCAAAAATGAAAATGATGTCATTAATGACTCTCCCTCATGTCATAAATACAGACATATATATATATATAAGGGCTGTGCAAAAATTAATTGCGATTAATCGCATCCAAAATAAAAGTCTGTGTGTACATAATATATTTGTGTGTGCTGTATATAATTATTTTGTATATGTAAATACACACACACACATGCATGTATATATTTAAGAAAATGTGTTATTCATATATAAAATATTTATATTTATACAATATAGAATATGTATTTATATATAAATACAGAATTTAAGCGCAAATAATTCTTGAATATATACATGCATGTGTGTGTATTTATATATACAAAATAATTATATACAGCACACACAAATATATTATGTAAACACAGACTTTTATTTTGGATGCGAATAATCGCAATTAACTTTTGCACAGCCCTTATATATATATATATATATATATATATATATATATATATATATATATTAAAGTACGTAATGTGTGTTGGTTGCAGGGAATGGTTCTTCCTGTTATCTCACGAGGTGTTGAACCCCATGTACTGCCTGTTCGAGTACGCTGGCAAAGACAACTACTGCCTCCAGATAAACCCCGCCTCCTACATCAACCCCGACCACCTCAAATACTTCAAGTTCATTGGACGCTTCATCGCCATGGTAATCTCATTCTGCCATATTTGGTCATTGTCAGATTGTATTTCAGGTGCACTGTAAACCCGAATAAGTTGGCAAAAATCAAAAAAATGTAAGGAAATTGGTTTAGAATTTCAAAGTTTAAGTAAGCAGAACTTACAGATTTTATTTTGTAATCATATGTTTTAATTGCTCTTAATATGTGAGCAAGTTCATTTATACAAAAATTAAAATGATCATGTAATCTCAATTTAAATACTCTTTAAAAGTTGAAACTTTGGCTAATTCAATAAATGCTACCTTGTTAATTGATTTGATAGCATTTGCATAGCAGTTGATGAATGATTACAGCAATTAAAAACATTTAACATACACTATTCTCCAGTGGTAATCCTGGAGCTGTGCTGGTATTGTTATTCCACCCCTTAACTTATTAATATACATGTTTATGTGTATTTTATTTGTTTTTAGTACAAGCAAACCCTGGTCTTGTACATAGTTATATGTGGTCGCACTTGTGGACCATGTTAAACTTTGAAATAAATAAATAATCATTAAAAAAAAAAAACATACACTGTTCTCAAACCAATCTTGTGCCCCACTCGGGAACCCCTGCAAAAAAACAAAAACAAATAGAGAAACTATTCAAAACTAGCATAACAATAGATTAAAAACTTCTAAATCTCCCACTTAACAATAATCTGACAAAAAAAATCTGACATTATATACCTCTTAGTTTTAGCATTTAGTCTCCATTTTAAATGTCATGGCAAAGCATGCTGGATTAAGCATTTTGGGTTTAAATTTAAGTTTGTCTAAATTAAAAGAAACAAGTTCATAGAACTCAAAAATTCAACTTATTTAAAATGTGTGAGTTTTGTGAAATCAAAAGAAAAAGAAAGTTCTAAATCCTCATAAAAGGTCATTTGATTGAACTAAATTGTATAATTTAAGTTGGCCCTACTGAGCGTTAGGGTTAGTGGCGAGATTATTCTGTGTTAACGATTTGAACTGGGTTTGGGAAAATGTCTATGGTTCAAGTTTAACGTGTTGTTTTTCTGATTCCTGTAGGCCTTGTTTCATGGGAAGTTCATCGACACGGGCTTCTCGTTGCCCTTCTACAAGCGTATCTTGAACAAGCCCTGGGCTCTCAAAGACCTGGAGTCCATTGACCCCGAGTTTTACAACTCCCTCATCTGGATCAAGTCAGTTCACCTGCGTTACTGTACTCATGAATATTCATTTAGAATAAGTTTAATGCATTAAAGAAAAATTAGAATATCATGCAAGAGTTCATTTTTTGTAGCAATTCAGCATAAAAGCTGTAACTTAGATATTATATACACTCATTACATGTGTGTGTTGTCAGGGATAATAACATCGAGGAGTGTGGCCTGGAGATGTATTTCTCTGTGGATAAGGAGATCCTGGGTGAGGTTTCCACTCACGAGCTGAAGCCGGACGGCGGGAACGTCCTGGTCACGGAGGAGAACAAGGAGGAGTACATCAGGTCAATCTCTCAATCACACACTCTTCCCGCTTATCAAAGCTTATCGACAAGTATTTGTACTTGTATTTGCGAGAAGCAACAATATTGTCTGGATAACATGGATGTTTTGACTACGTCTTCGCTTTCTGAGAAGAGGCAGATGCGTACAGAATACATAACTGACTCTCATAAGCACAGATTTAGAGCCTGCCAGGTGATTTTCATCAAATGTAGTTATCTTGCCGTTTGAAAAGCCCCATCAAGCTCATATTTTGGCAGGTCTGAGTCCAGATTTGAACCATATATGGAGAATATTTGATCTCACGTTAAACTGGGAGACGTTTTTCAACCACTCTAGAACTGTTTGAAGCCATTACCATCGCTTTATCTTTATCTACAGTATTTATGCAATTCTATCTAATTTCCTGACCAGTAATTTGTGATTTCAAATGGTTAACACCATTAAAAAACTACTAAATATTTTGCCATTTTTGGGTTGTCCAATTCCAATTCTTGCCAGGAAAGTGTATCTATGTATAGTGTGTATATATATATGTGTGTATATATATATATATATACACACACACTACCGGTCAAAAGTTTTAGATCGGTAAGATTTTTTATGTTGTTAAAAGAAGTCTTTTCTGCTCACCAAGGCTGCAATTATTTGATAAAAAATACAAAAAAACCATTAATATTGTGATATATTATTACAATTTAAAACAGCCGTTTTCTATGTGAATATATAGTGACGTGTAATTTATTCCTGTGATCAAAGCTGAATTTACAGCATCATTACTCCAGTCTTCAGTGTCACATGAAACAGTTTTTTACATTTTTATTTCAGGATTCTTTGATGAATTAAAAGTTCAAAAGAACAGAATTGATCTGAAATGGAAAGCTTTTGTAACATTAATCACTACCATTCAAAAGTTTGGGGTCAGAAAGAATTTATTTTTTTATTTTTTGGGGGAAAGAAATTAGAAAATACTTTTTATTCATCAAGGATGAGTTAAATTAAACAAACGTTTACAGTAAAGACATTTATAATGTTAGAAAAGATTATATTTTAAATAAATGCTGTTCTTTTGAACTTTCTATTCATTACAGAATTTTTGGGGGGAAAATGCTACACGACTGTTTTCAACATTGAAAATAATAATTTATGTTTTTTTGAGCATAAAATCAGCATATTAGAATGATTTCTGAAGGATCATGTGACACTGAAAACTGATGTGTGATCAGCAACAGTAATGATGTCTTTCAAATTACATTTTGAAATATATTAAAATAGAAAACAGTCATTTTAAATTGTCATAATATTTCACAATATTACTGTTTGTCTTTTTTTCCATCAAATAAATTAGCCTTGGTGAGCAGAAGAGACTTCATTTAAAAACATAATAAATCTTACTGATGTAAAACTTTTGACTGGTAGTGTATATATATATAATTTGCCTGTAAAGTATGTTTCAAAACCAGGTTGTGTATTTGTAAGATGTTGTCTTTAAAGGTTATATGTATGATTGGGATTGGACCGAAGCTGCTGTGTGTTAATACCTCTGCTGGTGTTGAATGACTGTTGTTGGCTCTGTCCAGGCTGGTGGCGGAGTGGCGGCTGTCTCGTGGTGTCGAGGAACAAACTCAAGCGTTCTTTGAAGGATTTAACGAGGTTCTCCCGCAGCAATATCTGCAGTATTTCGATGCCAAAGAGTTGGAGGTGAGAGACACTGATTCAAAATCACAGAAATCTCACATGCCTAAAAAAATAAAGCTTATGCCCCTTTCACACGAAGGGAAGACGCAGATATTTCCCTGCGGTTTGGCCTCTCATTTACACAAAAAACACCGTTTTTATCACAGAAAACGATTAAGTCTAAAAAACTCCGACCAAAGTGGAGATTTCTGATAACACTGGTTATATGTTGGGCATGTCGACTGAGAGAAACAGGGTTTTAGGTTCTCAAACGTCACATTATGCATCACGTGAGTGCCCAGTTTGGCGTTACGATGGCCCTCGACGCCGTATTTATGCGGGTTGATGTAAATGACATCTTTTTAAAAAAACAATGTTGTGGTAACACTTTACAATAAGGTTCGTTAGTTAACATCAGTCAACTACATTAGTTAATATGAACTAATAATGAATAGCACATATACAGCATTTGTTAATCTTTGTTAATGTTATTTTCAACGTTTACTAATACTTAAATAAAATCTTGTTTACATTAGTTAATGCACCGTGAACTAACATGAACAAACATTGAACAGCTGTATTTTCATGAACTAACATTAACAAAGATGAACAAATGCAGTAACAAATGTATTGCTCATGGTTAGTGCATGTTAGTAAATACATTAACTAATGAACCTTATTGTAAAGTGTTACCAATGTTGTGTGTACGATGTTATAATGGAAAATGGAGGGGGGAATATTAGTTTCTCTAAATACATATGTGTAAATGTGGCCTTAAAGAGGTCCTATTACGCCCTTTTTCAAGTCTTGATTTGTTTTTAGGCTCTACTAGAACAGGTTTTCATGCCTGAATGGTCAAAATCACATTATTTTCCTCATATTCTCCATTGTTGCGGCTCCTCTCTTCCCAGTCTGTCAGTAACGCTCTGTTTACTTCCTGTCTCTATGAAGCCCCTCCTTCTGAAAAGCACTCTGTGCTCTGATTGGTCGGCTGGAGCAGTGTGTTATGATTGGTCAAGCGCTTCGAATGCATTTGGGAAATGTCCCGCCCCCTTTCCATAACCACACTACTATCTAACTCAACCAGGCCCCGCCCCTTTATTCTGCATATTCATTATTTAAATGAGGAATACTGAGACGTGTTCGTTCCCGGAAGAAACTCTGACACTGAAATGTTGAATAACTGATCGTTTTCATGCTCAAACAGCATCGTTACACACTAAAGAAACGTGCTCTCTAAGCACATCTGAATATCATTGAATTGAATAACAAATGCATTGACATTAGAAGCGCGCAAATCATTTTCAGTTGCATGCATTCAGTGTTTCACCGTGTTGTTCTGTCGTAGGTGATGTTGTGTGGCATGCAGGAAATCGATCTGAATGACTGGCAGAGGAACACCATTTACAGACACTACACCACGTCCAGTAAACAGATCCTGTGGTTCTGGCAGGTACCGACTCTTCTTCGACTGTGTTCAGTTACTCATCTTTTACATCGCACCAAGTGTTCAGACTCTCCGTCCTTCTGTGTAGTTCATTAAAGAGATGGACAATGAGAAGCGCATGAGACTGCTGCAGTTCGTCACCGGGACCTGTCGCCTGCCCGTCGGAGGATTCGCAGACCTGATGGGTGAGTTATTCACATGCACATCGCTTTATCATACAGCACTTTTATAATACAGAGGGTTTCAAAGCAGCTTTGATAAATAAATAAATAAATAATGCAACTAAGTTTGTTTTGGCTGTACAGCAGATCTAGAAAAAAATGCGTCATAATCCGACTTAAGTTAGTTCAGTGATGGTTCATTTTTGATGTATAAAAGTTATTTAATTTAGTTAATTTGTTTTTTAGAAAACAGTGATGTTTTAGTAACATAACAACATGAAATAGCATCTAACTTCCATGATGTGAGTTAAAGTAAGACACTACAGGTGAATAAAGAGAACAATTAAATGGGCATTAATCTATTTCCCCCGTAATTAATCACAGTACATGAATACAGTTGTTATGTAATACAAGTTTTCTGAAGTGTTATGTTTAAATATGCAAATAATGCAAATATGCACTAACATTTTCAGAACATAAATATGAACGCTGGATAAAGACATGTTCAAAATTCGTGTTTCATTTCATTGACATATTAGAGTTTAAGATATTTACTGAGGGGATTTTGGATATCTATTTTTTAGGGCTGTCAAACGATTAATCATGATCCAAAATAAAAGTTTGTGTTTACATAATATATGTGGGTGCACTGTGTATAATTATTTTATATATATAAATACACACACATGCTTGTATATATTTAAGAAATATTTTCATGGATATACTGTATATAGATTCATATATAATTTATATTATATATAAATATTTTATATATAAATAATGTTTTTTTCTTAAATATACATGCATGTGTGTGTATTTATATATATAAAATAATTATACACAGTGCACCAACATGTAAACACAAACTTTTATTTTGGATGCGATGAATTGCGATTAATTGTTTGACAGCTCTACTATTTTTTTATCACTTAATAAATCAGAAAATGCTGTAAAAATAAAGTTTTTAGGTATAAAATGTTATATAAAACCAGTGTGAATGATATATGAACAAACCCTTCAGAATTTAGATGTAAAGTTTACTGTATATAAGTGCTGCTAAAGTGGAGGAAAAAACTTTAAAGAAATGTATTGTAATCAAAATCTATAAAGTGCAATAAAATAAAAACTTAAATGTGTATTTAGGATGTTTTATTTATAATTAGTTCCTTTACACATATTTAATCCATGATATCAGTGTGTGTTTTGGGAGTGTGATGTGTTTGCTGTGTTTGGTCGTAGGGAGTAACGGAGCGCAGAAGTTCTGCATCGAGAAGGTCGGGAAGGAGAACTGGCTTCCCAGAAGCCACACATGGTACATACACACACTTCACACACACATTATATTTACCCGAGCTCAGGTCCATTAAATAATATAAATTATATTAAAATAATAACGGGTACAACTTTTGATTTTAATTATGTATAAAAATTCAAAAATGTCTTTGTGTTTTTCATTGTTAGATCATGTTAACTAATGTCAAATTAATTGTAAAGTGTTACTTGTTATTATTGACTTTTTTTTAAATTAATTATTCAATAGTTATCTAAATTATTAAATGTAATCAGTTGTAAATCTTAAAGCATTTATTTAGTATATTTTTTAATTAATAAATTGATAACACTGATTAAAAAAGTTGTAAATCTTAAAGCATTTTTTTATTTACTATATTTTTTAATTAATTATTTATCAATTATTTAATAAAAAAATGTAAATAAAAATTATTAAATGTAATTAGTTGTAAATCTTAAAGCATTTTTTTTATTACATATAATAATTTAGTTACTAATTACATTTTATTATTTATTAGAATTACATTTATTAATTTAGTAACCAATTACATTTTTTGACTAATTACATTTAATAATTTAGTTATTAATTATTACATTTTTATTTACTAGAATTACATTTAATCATTTTGTAACTAATTACATTTTTTATTTACTAGAATTACATTTAATAATTTAGTAACTAATTACATTTTTTGACTATAATCACATTTAATAATTTAGTACCTAATTACATTTTTATGTACTAGAATTACATTTTAATAATTTAGTAACTAATTACATTTTTATTTACTATAATTACATTTAATAATTTAGTAACTAATTAATTTTTTTACTTACTATAATTACATTTAATAATTCAGTAACTAATTATTTTTTTTATTTACTATATTTTTTGAACTAATAAATTTATAACTTATTCCTTATTGTTTTTTAAGTGACACTCCCAGCGCTTCATATACTTGTGTGATTCTTTACACATTTGCAATATGTATTCATACGTGTATACTGCATTTAATTATCAAAAAAACATTAATTATTGAGATTGTACAGTAAACGTTCCTGTTTCTCTGCTTCAGTTTCAACCGTCTGGATCTCCCGCCGTACCGAAGCTACGAGCAGCTGAAGGAGAAGCTGATGTTCGCCATCGAGGAGACGGAAGGTTTCGGACAGGAGTGAGACGCTCACACACACACACACACAACACACACAAACACACACTAGTTTAACTGAGAGGACAGACCATGACTCGATCCGGCACACCGGTGCATTATGGGAAGTTTGGGGTTTCTGCACTCGCCTGTCACTTGGTATTCATTTTTCTATTCCCCATGAGACGAAGAGGCTTTATGCAAGCGTGTGAGAGACGTGACTCTACATGTGATCCAGCGAGACTGTGCTCCTCGACTCCAGGAGAAGATCGTAACGCTTCACGAGAGCTCTGTGAATGTGTGTGTTTATGTTTCCTCGTGCCTTTTCTCCTCACTGTCATCCAAAACAACAACTGGGTCTCTGTGAAAGTGTGTCTCTCGCCAAAACATTCGTTCATTTCAAACCGTCAAGAAGTGCCCGTTTTCATCCCAAAATCAAAATAATATTTATTTGTGATATTTTGCATTGCGTCTTTGAAATTCAAACAGATTCATGACAAATTTTCACAAATTCTCATTGTAGTATGGAATAAAATATTTCCCATGTGTTCTTGCTACGGGAAAGTGACTTTGCAATTGTAAGTTTACATTTTGCTCTAATGAGTTTAACTTGTGCTGATCTAAATAAAAAATAAAATAAATATTTAACCGAATTAATACATATTTTAAATAACATACAGAAATGTTGTGAGGTAAATGTTTGATTGCCATGAAAAATTAAAATAATGATGCAATGCCAAAAATATTAATGATCCTAATGCTCTCTCTCTCTCTCTCTCTCTCTCTCTTTCTCTCTTTCTCTCTTTCTCTCTCTCTATACTGTGTATATATATATATATATAGAGAGAGAGAGAGAGAGAAATATATATATATATATAGAATCTCTCTCTCTCTCTAAATATATATACAGTATATATATATATATATATATATATATATTTATATATATATACACATTTATATGCATGTTTGTGTGTAAATTAAAACATCTATTAATACGGAAACAACAAAAGATATAAATAACTGTCTTAACCATCTTTTGGGGGTGAAAATACTAACGTGCCTGAGACTTTTGCACCGTGTATGTGTGTGTATAATGTGTATGTATGTAATTGCGTTTGTATTAATAGATGTTTTATTTCTCACACACACATATGTATATATATTTTTTATTTTATTCGTATCTTGATTTTGTGGTGAAATATGGCCTTGACATTTCTAAAATGATGCAATTGACTTCAATTTCGTGTTTGAGGATCAGAGCGTGGAGTTCTTGTACTCTCGTCTCTGGTGTGTTTAATTTCGCGCTCTGGTTCTTTAGCACAGATTCACATTACTGAATAATTTCTCTGAAATTGTGTCATTTTTTGATGCGCGACAGACGTGGCTCCGGCCTCGAATCCCTGAAGCGATAGTGTGAGTTAATTTTGGGCCTAATATTTGGACGAGGGCAGTATTTATTAGCGGTGCGCGCGTCTGACCGACCGCGAGTGTCGAGCGCTCTAGTTCTATAGGGCGACTGCTTTTTAACGCGTCTTTTTAAGTATTCTGGAAGCTCTTTGGCTGTTCAGATTGTCGTTTATTTCATGTTTCATGAATTATTTGAAGTGATATTTTTAGTCTAAACCACTGGAGCACAAAAGCCCCACTTAAAGCGTGCAGCTGTGGTTCAGTGCATTGCATTATGGGTAATAATATCAAGGCTCGAATGGGTGACTGTCTTTTTTAGAAAATCAATCAACATCAAATATTTATTTCAATAGCTATTTTTTAATCCAAATCACCCTGTTTGAATGAGTATTTAACCAGTGAAATCCCCAGGACAATGGTTTATTAATAAGTGACAAGGCTTTAATTTCCGACTGATCCATGTAAACCAAACGGCTTTGACTCTGTATATGAACTGAATCCTGTACATGTGTGAATACTCTCCTCTCTGTTCTGATAATTCAAATGATTTTAGTATTAAAGTAGAAGCGACTGCTTTCACGGTTGTTTCAGAGTTTATTTACTAGAGTTGATTTGTATGTATAGTCGAATGTGAAAAGATGTTCAGCAGCTGAATAAATAATTCTATGGGAAATGTCTTGTTGTTGGTGGTGTTTTTTTTTATACCTGAACTCTGTTCATGATGCAGGAGTTTCAGCAACAAATCCACATGGGATGATGAGATTTTACTTTCAAGAGGTCATGACATGAGAAATCATATTTGCCTTGATCTTTTGATATGTAAAAAGTCTGTACCGTTAAAACACCCTGCAAGTTCGAGCTTAAAACATCATCCTCATTCAAAACAACGCATTTATTTTACCAAACTTTTGTGACGTCACATATTTGCATATGACCGTCTCCAGCGAGATATTAGGGACTTAGCAACCATAGATGTGTATATAAAGGCTAGATGTGCTACGGCGGAGTTTCTACCGTCATCACCGGCGGCCATCTTGTCACAGACAAGCTGATGTAAGATGAGTGGTCAGCATGAACACAAATACTCTTATCTCGTTGAAATCTTGACGGATTTACAAACGGTTTGGTTTCTTACAAACGTTATTAATGTGGCTATAATTATCTGGATGATTATTTATTTATTTATACACGTTTTATTCATAAGTATGCAGTGTCATAGCTACATCTCTGACGTTTATAGCAAACAAAACCGTTTGAAAATCGGTAGAAAATTGAGCAAGTTATGGATATTTAAATAGTACATGTAACATTACCACAATGTTACGAGTGAGCGAGCTGCCTGAGACAAGATGGCCGCCAGGTGCAGACGACGACGGCATTCTGGCGTTCTATTGCGCATGCGCGACATTACTACGGGAGAACAGCTGATTTGACGTAGTCGTTACTACGTGACAGATTAAGACAATTAATGTTATGTTTTAGGTTATGTGGCATTGAAATCGTTTCTGTATATCACTAAATGCTAAAATCAACCCTTCTCTTTCTTTTTAAAATCACTTTCTTTTTGTATTTTGTCTGATGATTAAATTATTCCCTATGCCGCCCTTTTATCTGTTGCTTGCTGATTTTTGCGCTCTTTAGCTACGGTTTATTTCCGGTCGCCGTCGCCGTTCTATCAGCAGCTGTTGCTTAAAGTCCCTATTGACCAATAGTAATACAGCATTGTACCATAGGCCCCGCCCACTTAGGTTCAGTATCTTAACGGTCGACAGAAAATCGATCGCTTTTGACGACGCGTCCATTTAAACCTCTCATTATCGTCTGTGTATCGAGATTCAGAAGGATCCCAGCCTCAGAAACAAGTGGGTGCTTTATTCTCAATCGCCAAAAGGATTATTTGTTTGTTCAGAGCATTGTTTAATCGAGAGAGTTCGCATTTGCAAAGATAACGTTACTTTTCTTGACAGATAAAGCAACGACTGTGTTGAATCTGACAGCAGCGGCGGCAAACCGTAAGTAAATGATTTCATAATGCTTTGTCTGTAAATGATGGTTTTATTGGAAAGATTTTATATGGATAATGTTTTCAAATGTTAGTCAATCATGACAGGCCGTTTAACTGACAAGCCTTAAAGGAGCCGCGTCTTAAAAACTAATTTCAGAATGTAGAAATTAATCGTTTTCTGCTCATTTTGTTTTGTGTGTGTGTGTGTGTGTGTGTGTGTGTGTGTGTGCAAAACTTTATTAATGTTTTAAGTGAACCTCAAGGAACATATTGAAATAATAATGAAAAAAAGACCTTGTCATGATGACCCCTTTAAAAGCTGTCAAAGCTATTAAAAACACAACGCTTATGGCATGAAACATCACAAAACAATCCACAGACAGCCAATGAAAGCAGCTATAACCGTACAGAGATCTAAGTTTTTACATTTAATTTATTTTTACTTTAGTTTTAGTAAATTTAGTAGTCCTACTTAAAAAAACCGAAAGCCTTGTCAAGGGAGAAAAACGCTTAAATTGAAGGTTTGGTTGTCTTTATCTCAGTTTAGTATTATTTACTATTATAGTAGATATTAATGTGTAATTCATATTTAGAGTGAACTTTTGTTTTAATATTTCAGTATTAATTTTATTTGAGATTTTAGTAAGTGCTGTTTATTTTTATAAAAAGAATAAACTAGCAAAATGTGCTTAATTTAAGTTACTTAACTTTTTCATGTAATATTTACATCTTTTTTTTCAGCTTTAGGCTATTTAATTAGCAAAATATATCTATAATAGATTTGGTTTACAATAACAACAGCATTTTGCCAGGTTTTTGGTCAATATCTCATATCTCATTGCATGATTATAAAAACAAGCCATGATAACTGTACCGCAAACATGCAGAAATACAGCTCAATATTTTATTTCTGTATCAGGTTACGGTTCATCTCAACAAATGCGAGAAAAAATAAATTAGCTAACAAGGATGTTTTAATATAAAACATATCAAATATTAAAGATCATCTAATACAGGGTTGTACCCTTGACAATGATAGACGTGATGCACTCGATTCATTGAGAATATAATCAGCAGCCGTTTATGAACACTGATATTACACATTTAACAATTAAATAACTTACAGTGTACACTACAGCATCCCAGACATTAATATTTTAACGATTTATAAAAAATTCATTCATAAAAAAATTCATAAAAATTGTTCATTTGTGAAAATTATCTTAAGTATAATTCACTTTTGTTGATCGCAGAGCTTTATATATTTATATATAATCTAATAATCCAAAAACCAATGAAAAATTCAGATTCCAGTGATGTAAACTTCCAGATTGGCCCACAAATCAACATCATCCCCGCTCAACTCTATCCGTAAACAACATGACACAGGTGTGGGGATTCTGGGAAATACATGTGCAAACACATCTCCGCTTTGAGTCTTCCTCATCCAGATCTTCATCAGTCCCCCGTCTGGAAGCACATGGGTTCAGACAGCAGTCTGACGGCTCGCTCTTCTTCCTGCAGGTGATCCAGTCTCGTCTGGTTATTCCTCTCTTCCTCCTCCTCCTCTTCCTCTCTCGTCTGTTTCTCTTTCCTCTCTCCATCCATTCCCATAATTCCCTCCTGCTGCGTCTCGTTATCGTTATCATCGGCCTCCTCTTCGCTTTCTCCGTGTTCGTCGGGCTCCATGGCAGAAGATCCGTCCCCTGAATGTATATATATATATATATATATATACACTCAAAAAAATAACTCTTTGAATGAACATAAAAAAATCATGGAAAGGATTTCCACATGATCAACTTGCTTTATTTCAGCATTATGCAATTATGTTATTCCAATTTAATATACTTACGTTGGGTCAACTTAATTCATTAAGGTTGATTTAAGTTATTTACTATAGTTGGGCACAACTTAATTAAACAGTGTGAATTTAATAAGGGTCCCTGTCATGATTCAGGTATTCAAATTCATTTATTCATTCATCCGATGCTGTTTATTTTATTTTAACGTCACACATAAATTATTTATAGACTATAGTCATTTATTAACTACCAATAGCAAGCTTAAGCATCTTAAACAATAAGATTTACTTGCCATATTTGCCAAAGGCACATGCTATGACTATTGTTGAATCAGTCTTCAACCTAACCAAATCGTTTACTCTTCTCCACAATGGTAACCCACTGTAATTTAAATGGTTCAATAATTGCAATGTAGTTTAACATTAAACACAATTACGCACTACTAAGTCTTCCCCTTTTCTTATTTTCTTAAAAACCCATAAAATAACACTTAATTTTAACATGTATTCTCTCTTAATTCAACCAAATGCAAAGCATGCTGGGAACTAACAAGCACCGCCCAGTTTCAATTAATGCAACACAAATCGATCATGTAAGCAAACACAAACGGATTAAGTAAACTTAAACTGAACATATTTAAGCAGATTGAACACAATCAAATTAAGTTGGGGCAAAATGGCAGTTGACTCGCACTATACTGCCACCTTCTGGATGTAAGAATTTTTTACTTAACATAAATGGTTTGTGTTTAGACAACACATTAGGATTTTGTACTGTTAAGTTGAGACATAATTACATACACCTTAATAGAAAAAAACATTTCAAGTCAAAAAACACAATTATTATAAGTAAGCTAAATATAAATATATTATATAAAGTGCACAACCTTCCTTGTTCATTTTTTTGAGTGTATAGTTAAACCAGAAATTATTCAGACACCACATATCATGTTTGATATTTTTACTAGTGTGTGCAGGACACTATAGTTTACAGAGGCGTATTGCATTCACTTGAAGAAAAAAAAATCTACTCTGTTTTTCTGAATTAACGAGTTAATTTTTCCTGAGAAAAAAAAATTGCTCTGTTTTTCTGAATTCATGAGTTCATTTTTCATGAGAAAAAAGTTTTTGCTCTGTTTTTCTGAATTAACGAGTAAATTTTTCATGAGAAATTTTTTTTTACTCTGTTTTTCTGAATTCACGAGTTAATTTTTCATGAGAATTTTTTTTTTGAATTAACGAGTTAATTTTTCATGAGAAAAAACAATTTTTTTTCTGTTTTTCTGAATTAACGAGTTAATTTTTCATGGATTTTTTTTTGCTCTGTTTTTCTGAAAAACAGTAAAAAAAAAATTCTCATTAAAAATTAACTCATTAATTCAGAAAAACAGAGCAAAAACTTTTTTCTCATGAAGAATTAACTCGTTAATTCAAAAAAATAGAGCAAACATTTTTTTCTCATGAAATATTAACTCATTAATTCAGAAAAACAGCAAAAACTTTTTTTCTCATGAAAAATTCCTCCGTAATAGTTAATTTATTAAGTGAGGAGTATTATTATTATTAAAATGTGACAAATTATACCCTAAAATTCTTCATACAGTGACTACATTTAAAAGTGAGTGAGTGAGAGTAAATGTATGTGTGTGAGTGTGTGTACCTTCGCTGCTGTTGTCCCGTCCCTGCGTGCCCCCCGCGAGCGGACACTTGTGATCTCTGTAGTATTTCTGGCGTGTGAAGCCTTTGTTACAGGCGGAGCAGCGGAAGCGGTAGTTGTCTGTGTGTGAGCGCTGATGTTCCAGCATATGAGCTCGACGGCTGAACGACTTCTGACAGAACTGACACTTATACGGCTTAATACCTGCAGGAGAGAGAGACACATTTGCTTTGCACATTATTATGCAGTTCCAAAATACTTTCGTTGGCTAAAGTGAGCAAAACCTGACAATACCGAGTCTAAAATATGACAATATTAATTACAATTAATTAGAATTATTTCTTATTTATTGAAATGTCGAATAAAATCAACATCATACTGCGCTCGTTACTCGTGTGATATTACTTAACTATATAAGAAGAATGTAAGACCAAAACTCTTTTGAGACTTCACCTGAATGAGAGAGAATATGAGCTTTGAGTTTGTCGGGCCTGTTGAACTCTTTGGTGCAGCCCACATGAGTCCTGCAGAGGAAAGACAATAGAAATAATGAAACGCTGACATGTGACTGATGTTGTGTGTGGCGATCTGACAGCTGTCACTCACCTGAAGGGACACTTGTACTTCTTGAAGGGTTCGTGGATCAGCATGTGCCTCTTTACTTTGTCCTTCCTGTTGAAGGTGGCTTCGCAGACGGAGCATTTATACGGTTTCTCCCCTGCAGAGCGAGAAAACCTCACTTAACGTCACTGGAGTTCATCAGATGCTCCATACATGCGTCCATGATCAAAAAACAAGATTCTGTCACTCTAAACCCCGCCTTTCCACAAGCTTCCTCTGCTCTGATTGGTCAGATGGCCCAGTCTGTTGTGATTGGTCTACTCTGCTCTGATTGGTCAGATGGCCCAGTCTGATTGGTAGACTGCTTTCAGCTAATTGTTCTTTGAAGTTTGACTTTTGACATTCACAAACAGCATTATTATTACACACTGTATGAAAGGTCATATCTGAAAAAGTATACTTGGGGCAATTAATCATTTCTGATGCAATTCATATACAAATTATATAACTAGCTACATAACAATAAAACTGCATTAAAGAGTAAAGGACATTTCCACACCTGAGTGGATCTGTGTGTGTAGTTTGAGGTAGTGCTCGGTTTTGAAGAACTTTTTACAGATCTGACACTTGAATTTGCCGCCGACGCCGTGAGTGGAGAGATGTCTCCGGAAATACCTCTCGCACGGGAACACCTGCGACATGCAAACACACACCGACAGATCTTAAACTAATACTCTTAAAAGTCGTTAACTGACTTAAAAATAAAACGGGTATATTAGATAAAACAAACTTAAACTTAAAAAACTAAATGAAAATTAGAAATGTTGCCTTTGCAACAGTCTAATTTATTTATGTATTGGCCTTCTAATAGGTATTTGCCTATCCTTACCTATTCTTGTTATTTTACCTGAAGTACTAAAATTACTAAAAGTGACATAAAATTAAACAAATTTTTTTTTTAATAAAAATGACAAAAGCTCATAACAAAACTACAAAAATGTTAACTAAAATTAAAACAAAAACTGAAAATATAAATATATAAAATATAAAAGCTAATTCAAAATAGTAATAAATACTATAGTTTTAAATTAAAAGTGTTAAAAATAATTTAAATAAAACTGAATTATAATATGTATGTTAAAAACTTAAACTTAAAAAGTACAAATAATTACTAAAAGTAAAATCAAATGTTAAAAAAAGCTCATTTAAATAATAATATAATAAATATAATATATAATATAATATTATTATATTAATATTATATATTAATATAATATATTATTATATTATATAAATAATAAATACTATAAGAGGGTATGAATAATACTAAAACTATTAAAAATAATAATTTTCATTACCTGAAATAAAGCTGAAATAAAATATGAATATTAGATAAAAAAATTAAAGAAACTTACTTAAAATTACTAAAACAAACTGAAATAAAATCTATTAAAAATAAACAGAAATATTCTAAAAATAATAATATAAAACTTAAAACTGAAGTATTAATATTACTAAAACACGCTAAAATAAAATTAATTAAAAATAAAAATATTAAAAAATATATATTTAAAACTTAAACTAAAGTATTAAAATTAAATTATTAATATTACTAAAACACGCTAAAATAAAATTAATTAAAAATAAAAATATTAAAAAATATATATTTAAAACTTAAACTAAAGTATTAAAATTAAATTACTAAAACAAACCTGAAATAAAATAAATTAGAAATAAATATAAATATTAAAAAATAATCATATAAAACCTAAACTGAAGTATTAAAATTACTAAAACAAACTGAAATAAAATAAATGAAAAATAAATATAAATATTAAAAAAATCATATAAAACCTAAACTGAAGTTTTAAAATTACTAAAACAAACTGAAATAAAACAAATGAAAAATAAATAGAAATATAAAAAAAAATCATATAAAATCTAAACTGAAGTAAAACAAACTGAAATAAAATAAAATAAATAAAAAATAAATGGAAATATTAATATATATACAAAAGAGCAAGGGAACATAATTACAAAAGGCTTTCGATAAAATGAAGATGTGTGAATGTAAGCGGTGTAGTGTAGAGTACCTTCATGCAGTGTGGACAGGGGTAGTTGTGTGTGGCGTTCAGCAGATGCTGCTCCAGAGCCTCTTGTGTGGAGTATTTACTCTGACACTTCATACATCTGAACACAAACACAACCAGTTCAGACAGGAGCAGTCGAAGATCACAGTTCAAAACACGTCAACCTGAACCATCATCACTGTGACCCGCTGTGGCGCTCTATACGGGACACATGTTCAATGGAGGGACAGAAAGCTCTCGGACTACATCTAAAATATCTGAAACTGTGTTCTGAAGACGAACGAGGTCTGACAGGCTTGGACCGACATGAGGGAGAGTCATTAATGACATAATTTAAGGTGTTTTGAGTCGGTTTACTGCAGATGATGTGGTTTCCAGTGTGATTCTGTGTTTCCGTCTGGTGTGGTGTTGCTGTGAGCGTGTCTGACCTGTAGTAGTTGGTCTCTTTGCGCTGGTTCTGCTGCGGACAGAAGCTGTGTGAGTACTGGTGAAGGCCGAGCTCGAAGAGCGACGGGAAGACTTTACTGCACTGGTGACAGCGGTACGTCAGATGCTCCTGGTGTGTGTGGATGTGCTCCAGAAACTGATCCAGCTTCTGAAAGGTCTGAGAGCAGCTCTTCACCACACAGCGGTACACCTACGCAACAACAACGTGCGCTTCGATTAACTCGAAAATTCCCATTCCAATTCTGGAATCGAATACTTGAGCTCAGGAATCAGATACTTGTTATAAAATTAAAATTTCGATTCCTCTCACATCGTTTCCACCAAAAAACAACTGGTTCGGTACTGGTGCTGGTTTAAAGTTGGTTCAACTTGCGAAACGTCTCAGGACCTGTTTGTTTTTCCACTAGAGAACCCAGCGAATGACGTCGTTACGTTACTAGCTTTCCCAGAAACACTTGCGCCAACTTCAAGCATAGCCAGACCGATTTATCGGCCGATATTAGACATTTTCCATAATATCGGCAGTTATAATGGCCGATAAATGAATATTTAAAAAATAAAATAAAAACGGACGAAACACGCTTCAATCATCTCTCCTTGGCCTGTTATATTGAAAATGTATGTTTTACAGCATGCAGTGTGATGTTATCTATTGCTAAATTATGGCTCATCATAGACTAGCTAACCACAAAGCTAGCTAACGCCACTATCATCAGTGGAAGACCGCTAACGTTAACATTAATGAGCTTGGAAACCACAATGAACTTTTTCTGGCTAAATAAAGTAATGATTACTGTATTTATAACTAGCATATCTCTAGTTACAGTCCCTGCATTGTAAAATGTAAGTTATACTCGCGAGGATTGAACATTTAGACAATTAGACATTCAAACGTATCTCGTGCTGAAAAGTTAGCTTTTCTTTTACACGTGTGTGAAATCCAACAATATTTAATAAAATAAAAATATCGGCCGATATATCAGATTTTAAAACCCAAAAATATTTGTATCATATCGGCCTTCAAAATCCTTTATCGGCCGGGCTCTATTTACAATGGCGGACTACATTGTCTTTCTGGAAATGTTTCTCCTGGCTTTTGCGATATTGTACTATACTATCCTATATTGATACTATCTTTCTACTAGCGCCGTGTTTTTAGCGATCCCGTATTGTTGTTGGTCACATTAGCCCCGACGTCCTCACAAAATCTTTTTGACCCTAAACTTTTGAATGCTAGAGTTCAATATATTTTTATAGATCAATTAACCCGCAAAGCAGAACTGTGTTAGATAATTACATGTTTTCAGAGAACACATCTTTAATTGTTTTTTTATTCCTTAGTAGATAAAAAGGTTAGAAAAAAAGAATATCTTGTGCAGTATTTTTTTGCCTCTCAAGTTAAATCATCTCATTTTCGATGGAAAACCAGTAAGACAATTATTTTTGCGATGTAAATCGTTTTGATATATAATATTTGGCCGTGTCTCTGTACCTGCTCGTTCTTGTGCTGGGTCATGTGAGACTTCAGCTGGAAGTATGTGCTGAATTTGTCGGAGCAGAACTGGCACTGGTATGAGCTGTCGATGAGGATGATCTGCTTGTTCGTGTTCGTCCCGTCGCTCTGCTTCTCCTCCGTCTCCTGGACCTCAGCGTCCGGCTCTTCGATGGCTGAACACCAGACCAATGAGCTTTAGATATTACATCATTTCGAATTTAACGATTCGATTCACAAAGTTACGATTCAATCGTGATCTGTATTGATTAGGGATGCACGATATATCGGCCAGCATATCTGTGGCATAGCTGTTCTGTGGACGGACCGGTGTGATCTCACCTTGCTCGTGCTCCTCTTCCTCCGCCGGCTGCGAGTTCTGCTGGTTGCTGAGAGGAAGCACGCGGACAGTGATGGGCATCCTCGAGGCGGTGCTGTGAACGCCGGCGGGCCAAACCTTGTGCGTCTGCATGTGTTTCTTCACGTTAGACTTCTGGGCGAAGGCTCGGCCACACACGATACACTGAAACGGCTTTTCGCCCGTGTGACTGCAGAGAGGACGAGGAGAGCGCCACTACGGCTCTGTTTTTGCATCAAAACATATGCCGTTTTAAGAGCCGTGATATAAATCATATCCTTTACCTTCTTATATGTTGCTGGAGGTCAAAGTTCTTGGTAAACACTTTGTCACAGTAATTGCACTTGAGCTTCTGGGCTTTTCCTTTGGCTTGTCCTGCTGGAAGAAAATAAGGCTGTTTTTACTTGAAAATAAACCAGTCGTGTCACACATTTCCTTCAATGGGTGCTCACTGTAAATTTTGGAAAAAATGTTTTTTTTTAATGTTTTTTAAAAGTCTGTTCTCCAAATATGCATTTATTTGAACAAAAATACAGTGAAAAATTGTGAAATATTATTCCAATGTAAAATAACTGTTTTCTATGTGAATATATTGTAAAATGTAATTTATTCTTGCGATCAAAGCTGGATTTTCATCATCATTACTCCAGTCTTCAGTGTCACATGATCCTTCAGAAATCACTCTAATATGACTTTATTTGGAATAGAAAGCTTTACCAACTTAATAAATGTCTTTCCTGTCATTTTTGATCAGTTTAACACAGTAGAAAACTGTAGTATTTGCTTATTGAAATACACAGTGCATATTTCCACAGGTTTGCTGGTGTAGATGATGTGTAAACTACCATCCTGTGTTTTCTTGGAGGTTCTGGCTCTCTTAGGGATGATGACCTTGTCGTATTCGGCCAGCTCGGAGAGGTTTGTGCTGATGGTGCAGCTCTTGTTTTTGGCCGTGTGTTTTCCTGGACTGTAAACCGGAGCGGCGCTGAACACCTGGCCCTCCACACACTGACTGGGGATCTGTCACATCAGGTCAGTAAATGCTCAACAATCAGAGAAACCTGAATCAGTGTATATATATATATATATATATATATATATATATATATGTATATGCATATTTGTTTTTATTTAATAGTTCATTTTTATTTATATGCAACACCTATTTAAAGCTGTTCACAAAAACTTTTATATATACATACATTTACAAACTTTTATTAGATGTGATTAATGGCGATTAATCGATTTGACAGCACTAATTACAACAAATTTACTAACAAAGGCATAACCAGTGTTATAAACGTTTTTTTTTTTGACGAAATAAAGCTAATAATAATATTAACATAAAATAAAAATACACATTAAAAACTTAAATTGAAAATGTTGCAAGTAATGTTACTGTGCTACAATTACAAAACTAAAATTAAATAAATTAAAGCTAAATAGAATTAAATACAAACACTATTAGCAGTGCTGTTATTGTTAACACTTCAACTTTTAAAAATAGTTTTGCTTAAACAGAGCTGAAAAAAGTCAATATTAGATGAAAAACCTCAAATTAAAAAACTTGCGAAAATTATGTTAAATGTTTTCTATGCAAATAAGTGAAATAAAAAGTGTAAGTTGAAGTAATAAAATGCCTAAACTGAAATAAAATAAATTAAATCTCAAATAATATTAAAAAACAGACTGATACAAATAACAGAAGCACATATAATAATTACAGAAACCGGAAATATACAAATAAAATCAGATTCAAAATAATTAAGCAATACCATGATGTTACATAAATAATACTAAAATAACACTTCCTACAGAACAAAATTGCTAAAAATAAATAAATAAAGAAGCTAAAAGCTAACTCAAAATATTAATAAATAATTTAATAGTGTATAAATAATAATACTAAAAATAAGACTGTTTACGTTAATAATCTAGGTAATAATAATATTCAGAACATGAAATTATAATAGTTAGTAACTAACTGACAAAAAAAGCTGTATTTCGCTATTAATACTGGTGAGATTAGCGACGTTTTTGAGCGTGTGCGCTAATGAACAGCGCAGTACCTGGATGGACTGGAAGGACTGAAGCCCCAGCGCGGGCGCCTCCGCAGTCCCGCCTCCGGCCATAGGGGGCAGTGTGCTGTACACCTGCACCACTGAGTTACTGTGGCTGGAGGACACCTGTGAGGAGAGGGGCGTGGCCTGTGTGGGGGGGAGGGGCTGATGATGGTGCTGGAGGTACGAGGATCCCGCGTGCATGCTCAGATTGCTCTGAAAAACACCATGTCAAAGGTCACCATTTCATTTATCCAATCGAGTGTGCAACTAGTGAAGTGTTGAGTCCCAGCTAACCTAATGTAATCAATCAAACTTTAATTCGTGTAGTAATATTGTATTTTTATCCTGATTATTTGTATTTTGTATACGCAATAAGGCGTAATATATATATTTTTTAAATTAAAACCATGTCATGTTAAAATTAATTATTTTCTTATTAATTATGGTAAATTAATTAATTATTATTAAATAATTAATAATATTTATTAAATAAAAATAAATAATAATTATTAATTATGGTAAATTAATTAGTAAATAATTAATTATTATTATTTTAACTTTTGATTCATGCCGATTTGAACCCTCACCCAGTGTTTACCTGGACGGATCCCTGCATGGCTGCCATTGGCTGATCCAGAGAGCTGAACGCTGATATGGCCGACATCAGAACCTCGTCACTGACCAACACGTTTCCCTGGACCAGCGTGTGTGTGAGCGGAGACTGCGGCACGGTGATGTACGTCGACACCTTCAGGAAAATACAAATCAGTATTAGTATTTGATATCAGTCGGTCTCTCATGGTGGTTCATAGTGTCTGATAGTGGTTCTTCAGCAGGTGAGCTGTACCTGTCTGTTAGAGGGTCCAGTGCTGATGGACGGGACGGAGGTGTATGCGTTGTTGGAGGCCAGAGAGACGGTGGCCAGAGACGGCGTGTTGGACTGACACTGTTCACGCTTGTGTGTCATGAACGCCGGTAAAGAGTTGAACTGCTTCTTACATTTCCCACACAGAAAGACGTCGTCATCATCTGGAGGTATCATGTGACAAACACGAATAATCCGAAAAAAGAGTTTTGAGAAAAAAGAACGGACTGAAAACAATCAGAAATGTATTTATTTAATTTTTATTTAAATGTATTTATTTTATTTATTTATTTATTTACTATGTACACTCTAAAAAAATGCTGGGTTGTTTAAACGGACATACCCAAATGTTGGGTTAAAAATGTAATGTAAAATTTAACCCAACGGCTGGGTTTATCCATATTTGACCCAAAGTTGGGTTAAAACAACCCATTCAAATCATTGTTGTTATTAACTAAAACTAAACTATTATTCATTGATTTAGGTATTTGAAATAAAGCTGAAATAAAATAAATATTAGACATATTAGTTGAAGTGCAAAAAATACAACTAATTACGAGACAAATGAATATGACAAAAGCAAATTATTACTAAAATAAAACTAAAAATATATAAAATATTTTTAAATATATTAAAAAAATATTATATATGTATTTACAAATGTTTTCATTAGTTTTTATTAATAACTAAAACTATCATTAATCCTTTTAGGTAATTAAAATAAAGCTGAAATAAATTATATCTAAATATTAGATGAAAAACAAATGTTAACTTAAACAAGTACTAAAATTACTAAGACTAAAACTGAAATAAAAATAAATGATATCTAAATGGAAATGTAAAAAAATTAAAAATGGAAAAACGCTAAAACTTAAATTAAAATTACAATTAAAACTGAAAACATACAAAATATTTTAAATAATAATAAGAAATATTTAAATACTATTAAATATTTAAATCAATACTATGTATATAAAAGTCATTGTACCATTACCTAAAACAATTACTAATTGTTTTAGGTAAATAAAATTCGAAGCTGCAATGTAATACAAGTATTAGATAACTTAAAAAACCCTGAAACCTAACTGAAATAAAAAAAAGTTACAATTGAAATAATAAAACGACTAAAATTTAAATAAAAATACATTTAAACCTTAAAAGAAAAAGACAAAAATAAATAACTAAATTACTTAATTAATAACTAATGACTTAATAAAAGCTAATTTAAAATATTAATAAATACTATAATTGTATATAAATAACACTTTGCCTTTAACAGACAGATTACATATACTACATTGTGAGAAGTCCTATAAATGCATGAATGAGTCTCACCCATTGGCTGGATGGTCGTTCCTGAGACATTCTGTGAGGCCGGGTCCAAAACACCACCTTGACTGTCTAACAGTGACTGGACATTGAGCACCGTCTGATTGTCCATGCCTTAACCGATAAATCAATCCATCAATTATTCAACAAACCAACCACTTACTACCTGACAATGTGGCCCATTCAAAATCCATTACAGGACTATTACTTGAGTTATAGTATTAATAATCACTATGACTCTCTGCAATACTTGATTCTAATTGGTCAAATTGGTTAAAATGACACTAAACTGTTTCTCAAGAACTTGTTTCCTACATATCCGTGTTAGTTAGTTGACGTTAAAGTCCCTTTCTTTGCATATATTATTATTATTGAAACTAAAATCAATATTTCACACTCATTTATTTTTTATTTATTTGTTTAATTAATTTTATATACAGTATGTAGTGCTGTCAAATCGATTAATCGCATTTAATGTAAGTATATATATATATATATGTGTGTGTGTGTATAATATATATGTATATACACACATACAGTACTGTATACACACACATTATATATTTACAAACTTTTATGTAAGGTGTTATTAATCAATTTGACAGCACAATATATATATATATATATATATATATATATATATATATATATATATATATATATATATATATAGGTATACAGTATAAACACTGTGTTTGTGTAATGCATTACTTAATGATTTATTACTGTAATTTAATTACTTTCCCCTTGAAAAAAGTAAAGTAAGGGATTATTCTTAATTTTCTGTTATTTAATTACAGTTACTTCTGGTATAATTGTATAGACTAGAACAATTCTATATTAAACAATAGTGGGTTTAACATCAACATATAACATCTAATGTTATAACATCTTTAAACACTTTAGTTTAAGAGTAATTTATGCAATTGTATATATAATATTTTATATTATTTTTTTGAAATAATTAAAAGAGCAGTTTCATCAATTGAGCATTTCCTCCCATCATACTACCTCTACTATCAGTTTAGGGAAAGAGAACATCTGTAACATAAAAACAATCAGTGTGGACATAAACAAAACTACTAACACTAATACTAATATGAATATCTATTTCCGCTTAAACATGAGAGAGTTGTTCGTGTGTTTAGTGGCTTTTCCAGTGACGTGTCTCTCTCCCTCCGCCATGATCGCACGAGGCTGTTATTCTGATCGCTCTTCCTCCCTCCTCTACATCAATCTCTCCTCAGATACTTCAACTCAAAACATCACATACACCGCGACACTGTGCTATTATTATTATTATTATTTAAATATTAAAAAAAATACTTGTACTATTCAAACACAATGACATTTACGTGAAGCGAAACAACTGTGTGAAATGTGTTTCTTTGGGCTGTTCGTGTCGCGCGCGCATGCATTCTTAATCAAACATTAAATAATACATTATGTTTTGTGCATATGCGGGAAAATTTTAAATAAAGTACATTAATACCTTCCAGAACCTCAAATATTGCCTGCGCCATCTTGTAGCTCCTCTGTGTATAACGCCAGCAGTGGGCGGAGTTTATCATTATTATTACAATATTACAATAATCCACACTAAACTGAAAGTTTATATGTTTTAGATAGATAAATAGATATTATTTTTTTATTTGACAGTGGCCCTGTTACATATGTTACATGTAGTTATTATAGCTAGTAATAACAGTCACTTGTGCATAGTTACATATGCAATTAACCCTAAACCAAACCTTAACCCTAACAACCCGAATTATATAGAAAGTATGTAGCAAATTATTATTACTTAGTACTTAATTGTATGAAACTGTAACAAGTACACCTCAAAATGAAGTGTAAACGCTGTTACCAAGATGTCAATATTTTTTATGCATTAATTAATTTAGTATTTACGGTGAATTAAAGCTTTAATAATCTTTAAATAAATGTTTTAATGATGAAAAAATATGGAATATATATATATATATATATATATATATATATATATATATATATATATATAATTAGTCTAAAGAATATCTAATTTGTGCCAAAAAACATGATTTTAATTGTTTTAAAGATCCACAAAGATCACATAGCCTAATAAAATTCACAACAATTTTATAATTAGGTACCAAAAAAAATCTTTATTACACGATTAGATAAAAAGATAAGCAAGATGTCTCTTTATTTCTATATATAGCCCATTTATAATAACATTTCCAACTGATAGAAGTGACTTTCATAACGTTGTTGTTAATCTATCACCATTAGTCATTCAAAAGAATATAGATGAAATAAAATAAATCCAATGGCGTGCGTGAAAATGTAGTTTTCCATTCAAACAACTCTTATTTTTAAAACAAAAATAACTCGGAGAGGAAAAAGAAGAAAAAAAAAACAGGACGCCGTTGAGTGACAGCTGCCCCAGCCAACCAAAAGCCTGGGAACTCTGACGTGAGGCGCGAAGGACGCCACTTCTCAGCCAATCAGTGCGCCGCACACTGGCACGTGCCAGTTTCGCGGCAAAAAAGATTTGGCGCGTAAAGCTTATAGCAGGTTCCGATCAGCTGGAAGACAAAAAAACAACAACAACAAAAGTGATTCCGGTCGCGGCGCGCGCACGGACAGTCGGACCGCACCTTCCCTCTCCGGACATGGGTTTAAGCGTTTCAGGAGCGAACATCTGTGGATTATTCTCAAGTTATTGACAATACTTCCTGGATGGAGTCATTAAAAAGGACAAAAGCGAATGATATTTTGGATTAAAGTGTCCGAGGAGTAAAGAAACAGGACTTTGGCTTTGTTCGGCTTCTGGATCGGGTTATACTGATATTTTTACTTCCATTTTATCATATTAATTACACCTTTCTAACACGTTTACCAATGCTCACGTGAGAACAAACTTGAAAATATCGCAACAACATCATTCATTTGAGGATTATATTGAATGCGTCCATGTTTTATGCACTTTAAAAGTTGCGGTTTGTTCGTGATGTTGTTTATTTATAGTGGAATATTTGTTGTGCTTTGCTGCCATTTTCAAAAGCACTTCCTAAAACAAAGGATTCACAACTATAAACTCATCATGCGTGTGAAAAACATCTGAAATGTTGATCAATAACATGCATGGTCGAATCCTTCACTTTGACTAAAGTAAAGCGGATATTTTCGTTTTGCACCCTGAGTTTGACCTACATTTCTGGCCTTGTGGTTCGGGAGTCTCACCCATATGTTCAGCCCTGGCCTGTTTTTATCATGCGTTTCAGTGTGCACTTGTGTGAAACCTGTCAGAACATGGTTTTTACATCTCCACTGAGTCCTGTGCTCTCTCTTGTGCATGCATTTTAAAAGAGCAACCCGTTCCCATGCGCATTGAGAGGATTGAGAATAAACCCGGAGCCCGAGTAACGCTAACCCCTGCTGTTTTAGCACGATATGTCTGAGAGTTTTATATCGGGTCAGACCTCGGAGGATCTGCTGGCTGATTTTGAGTCTCTCTTGAACAATGGCAGCATTGATCTTAGTGAAGATCACCAAATCGTCATCATCTCCACCCCGGGCACGGCCTCGACCAGCTCTGCCACGGGGGACTTCTTGCTGTTCGCCACCCCGCACCACAGCGCCACGACCGGCACGACCCTGGACCACAGGAGACCCGCTCTGGGCAGACCACCGGTGTGTGTGTGTGTGTGTGTGTGAACTCGAGCTTTGGGGGTTCCACCTCACATTCTGAGCATTCCAATCAATCAATAAATTCTATAGCACAACCAAAGTGCTTTACTTAAGACAAAAAGAAACACTAGAAGTGAAAAATCAAATACCAAACAAGCCAAAATATTTGAAAAGGAAAAAAAGAAATGAAAATGATGTCATTAATGGCTCTTATGTCGGTCCAAGCCCGTAAGACACACGTCAGCCGCGTCTTACGCCGATCCACAACAGAACCGGAACACAACACAATGCTGAATAAAGTCACAGTTTATGTTATTTTTGGACCAAAATGTATTTTCGACGCTTCAAAACGTTGTAACTAACCCACTGATGTCACATGACTACTTTGATGATGTCATTATGATGATCTCAATGGAGGGACAGAAAGCTCTCGGACTAAATCTAAAATATCTTAAACTGTGTTCTGAATATGAACGGACATTAATGACATCATTTTCATTTTTGGGTCAACTAACCCTTTAAATTCCATTTTGGAATGTTGCCCTCTGGGAGTTCCATTCCTCGATGTGTGTGTCACAGTGTTACAGATCTGACCTTTTGACCTAAATAGAAGGAGTGGTTCATGAATCATGATGACCTTCAGATATACGTTCAGCTCGAATTAGTAATGGTTTTATGTTGTTATTAGAGTGACATTACCGTTGAAGATGTTGTTCTGTGTGACTGTAGGTGAAGAGGAAGCTGGATCTGGACAGTGATCACCAGTACATCTGCACGTCTCGGTCGGCTTCTCATGGACCAGCTCCTCCAGCTACACCCGCTCCACCCAGAGGTACTGACGCCTGGGCAATACACTAGAGTTCGGCCTTGTTTGAAATCTCTCTACACAGGAAAATATTAAGTATTATTGCACTTTAAAATATTCTTTCTTAAATCGAAAAGAACTTAAGGTTTTTGATGAAAACATTCCAGGATTTTCTCCATATAATGGACTTCAATGGGGTCCAAACGGTTCAAGGTCCAAAAGAGAGTTTCAGCGCAGCTTCAAAGGGCTTTAAATGATTCCAGACGACGAATAAGGGTCTTATCAAGCGAAACGAGCGGCCATTTAAAAAATAAATAAAAAAGTTTAAGTTTTATAAGCTCAAATGGTTGCTTTTAGCTAGTCTGTGATGCACGTTCATGACTCTCCTGTTCAAATCTTTTTTCTAGTCATTGACTGAAATGAACGCTCGTTTCGCTTGATAAGACCCTTATTCATCATCTGGTGTCGTTTAAAGCCCTTTGAAGCTGCACTGAAACTCTCATTTGTACCTTGAACCGTTTGGACCCCATTGAAGTCCATTATATGGAGAAAATCCTGGAATGTTTTCATCAAAAACCTTAATTTCTTTTCGACTGAAGAAAGACTGACATGGACATTTTAGATGACATGGGGGTGAGTAAATTATCAGCAAAAGTATTTTTTAAAGTGAACTACTCCTTTAATACAGTGCAAATTAAAATATATATCATATGAATATAATACCTAATCAAGAATTGTTCAATAAATGACAAAAAGGGACTCCAGACCTTCTTAAATTGCCCGTATGAATATGTTTATTTCCACGTCATTACTCCAGTCTTCAGTGTCACATGATCCTTCAGAAATCACTCTAATATGAGAATGTGATGATCAAGAAACATTTCTGATTATTATCAATGTTGATTTTTTTTATATAAAAAAAACACATTAATTTGAAATATAAATCTTTAGTGACATTATATAAATGTCTTAAATGTCACTTTTACGTCAACAGAAGTATTGATTTCCCTCCTCCCGCCGGAGTGTAAATCTGTTTTTAACGTGTGTTTCAGTCCCTAAAGTGGCCACGGAGAAGTCCCGCTACGACACGTCTCTGAACCTGACCACGAAGCGCTTCCTGGACCTCCTGGCTCAGTCTCCAGACGGCGTGGTGGACCTGAACTGGGCGTCTCAGGTGCTGGACGTCCAGAAGCGGCGCATCTACGACATCACCAACGTCCTGGAGGGCATTCACCTGATCTCCAAGAAGTCCAAGAACCACATCCAGTGGCTGTAGGTCCTGCACCGTGTGCTTATTCATCTGCATGCAGGCTTTGAAATGAATGGTGCTATGGAAAATATGATATTGTGAGCTGGTATGTACCAGTGTGTTGCGTTCAAGCGTTTAATGTGGTGAAAAGATGGAGATCCAGACCTGTTATTCGGCTAAAGCTATTTTAGGTTGTGCAAGTCATCTGCTACAGCAAGAAGATGATTTATCAAAACTCAAAAGTAAATAATATGCTGTATATTTTCTAGATCATGAATAGGCTCTATGCACAGCTGCACTACTTCCTGAACTTAAGCCAGCTTTTTTTTTCATGTCTGTCATTATTGGACACATTGATTAATTCAAGTGTGTCTGATTATTGTTGCCGTGACTACTGAGGTCAAGCACACCTGAATTAATCAAATTGTCCAATAATGGCAGACAGGAAACAAGGAGCTGGCTGAAGTTCAGGAAGTAGTGCAGCTGTGCATAGAGCCCATTGTACATATTTCTAACATTCACGACTCTCCGCCATTTTGAAAAGGTCAAAGGTTATCTCATCACGGCAACTCGTGCGTCAAAATATTCTATGAGTTCCCCAGTGGATATTTATTATTTATTCCCCAGTGGATATTTATTGATCTGTCCACCTAAAACACATTTTTGGATGACAGGATTTTGTTTGAATAAGAAATTAATGTATGAAATCGAAATTTTATTTTATATATATATATATATATATAATAAATAGGGCTGTCAAAACGATTAATCGCATCCAAAATAAAAGTTTGTGTTTACATAATATATGTGGGTGCACTGTGTATAATTATTTTATATATATAAATACACACATGCATGTATATTTCAGAAAAAAATATTTATATATAAAATATTTATATTTATATATAATATAAATTATATATAAATCTATATACAGAATATACATGAAAATATTTCTTAAATATATACAAGCATGTGTGTGTGTGTGTGTATATATATATATATATATATATATATATATATATATATATAATTATACACAGTGCACCCACAAATATTATGTAAACATAAACTTTTATTTTGGATGTGATTAATCGCGATTAATCGTTTTGACAGCCCTAATAATAAAATTTATATATATATATATATATATATATATATATATATATATATATATATATGAACAAAAATATATAAAATATGTTTTTATATAAATAATTCATATATAAAATAAAATGTCATATATATATATATATATATATATATATATATATTTATAGTTAATCTGGTTAATTTTTTTTCTTTTATTTTTTGGGGCTGGTAGAAGTTCTGAAGGGCCGGTAACTTAAAAATGTAGTAGCAAAGTAGATTTGAATCATGTGTGTGTGTGTGTTTGCTGTGTCCTCAGTGGGAATCGCATCGACGGGGCGTCCGTGGCCAGGTTTCAGGAGCTCCAGAGGGAAGTGTCCGAGCTCACGGAGGCCGAGGAGAAACTGGACGAGCTCATTAACAAATGCAGCCTACAACTACGGCTCCTCACAGAGGACACACACAACAAGAAATATCCTTCATCTCAACGGCCAATCAATGCAGCAGAAAAACTAACACGTTTTTGCTAGTTTCAGCTCGATTTTTATTATTTACACACACACACACACACTGATTATTACACACACTGAGCACACAAACTTGCCAAAAATAAAAAAAATAAGAAGGATTTCAATGTAAAAGGTTAATATTGTGTACATGAAGATATGATAGAATCCGGGTTGTCCTGTAGATGGTCTGCTTGTGCTTTGACCTCTCACACACACACAGCTCGACCATGAGCTGAGATGGTTATTATAGGGCCGAGTGTGTCCGTGTGATAGAGCCGAGCATGATCCTCTCGACGTGTCTTCATTGTTGGCTTCTTCATGGGTCTGGGTGTAGATTTGAGTGCTTTTGGAGCTGTGTTCTGGAAGTGAGGATCTGATCAGCACAGGTTCAGGATGTGGATGTTGTGATCTTTAACGGGAAGTCAAGCTTGGGTACGTGAGGTGCCAGGACCTGCGGGACACGGTGGACCCTCCGGAGCAGATCATCATGGTGATCCGAGCTCCACCGGAGACGCAGATGCAGGTGTCTGAACCCAGTGAGGTCAGCAAACACACACACACACACACTTGCTTTATTTATGTAGTTGAGCTGTTATGCCCCGTCTAGGGGAAAGGGTGCAACATGAAAGACTCACAAAAATGCAGAAAATTTGAACAATTTGGGACTTTTGCTCCAGAAGCTGACTGGGCCAAAAACACCAAACTGAACTTCCTTATTTTCAAACCTCTTTATTAAACACTAAACCAAAAAGAAAAGAAAAGGAAATATTCAAATCTAACTCCCTATCCAAAAACTGAGATCTCAACAGTTTACAATAAACAAAACTGGCATCAGACTCCCTACTTACCCAAATACTCATTTACAATATATTTACAACTAGGTAAACTTGAAAAGTGCAGTCCAAATTACTCACACACTCAGTCCAAGACATTTTACTATATAAATGTTGTGGTTTCTTGTGTGTTTAATTGTGTGTACTCTGTATTTCAGGGTTACCAGATTTCTCTGAAGAGCTCCAAAGGTCCGATCGACGTGTTTCTGTGTCCTGAGGACAGTTCTGGGGTCTGTAGTCCCGTCACTGATTGTAGTCCAGCGAAATCGTCCTGTCAGACCCCCCCGCGGTCTGATCTCGCATCACAGGAAGTGACATCATCAACGCCGACTACTCTCCCTAGCTCCTCCCCCCTGCCTCTCGGCACAGACTCGGGTATGTGTGATCCTTTAAACATGAATGATCTTAATTTACTACAATTGTTGGCTGTAACTCCTAATGTAACTCCTATATAGGAGCCATAAATATATATGTTGTATATATAAAACTCCTATCAATCTAAACTTTAAATTTTTTAACATGTAAAGTCCAAATATAAATATTAAAGGTATTTTTAAATTGCAAATAAATATTTTAAAACTTAGTAAATCTTAATCATAAATGTGTGACTTAAATTCAAGTTTAACACGTACATTATTGTGAAATTATTTTCCAAATGTACATATTAAAGGTATTATAAATACTAACATAAATACACGTATTTTAAATACTGAACATAAATGTGATGTTAAATGTACACCTTTAGGCATAAATGTTAAATCCAAATAACTAGATTTTTAGATTTAAAATTTAGATTTGAAATAATTAAAAATGCAGATTCCATATTTACATATTCAAATTTTACATATCAACTTACATTTGTGTAAATATGTATATTACAATTATTTACAAAATTATTTACATCATTTACAAATTTTAGATATTAAATATAAAAGTGAGGATTTTAAATGGGAATAAATGTTAAATTCAAATATAAAATTTGTGATTTTATATTTTGCATTTATTTTACACACACACACACACACACACACACATATATATGTATATTAGTGCTGGGCAACAATTAATCCCATCCAAAATAAAAGTTTGTATTTACATAATACATATGTATGTACTGTGTTTTAATTATTTTGTATATATAAATACACACACATGCATGTATGTATTTAAGAAGTATTTGTTATTTATATATAAAATATTAATATTTATATATAATATAGCCTAAATGATGTATAAACATACAATAAATACATGCATATATTTCTTAAATATATACAACAAATAATTGTGATATATATATATATATATACAAAATTCAATTTGAAATGTAAAAAAAAAAATAAAAGCCTTTTGAAAACTTTGCCGTTTCATATAAAAGGTGCTATTATAAAACAATTAATAATGAACTCTCTGATTGTTTACATTTCACTTTGTAATAAATGATCCAAAAATTGTAATTTCCCATTTTCTTGAATCTGATCTGCTTTCAGAGTCGTTTCTGGACTCGTTTCCTGGCATTTGCGGGATGCCCGATTTCGACCTGTCTCCTTTGGGCTCGTCTGAGTTCCTGCTGGAGCGGGGCGGCTCCTCGGACGGCGCGGGCCTGGCGCTCGACGGCTTCATCTGTCTCTCTCCTCCTCACAGTCAGGACTATCACTTCGGCCTGGAGGACCACGAGGGCGTCAGCGAGCTGTTCGACTGCGACTTCAGCGACCTCGGCCCTCTCGAGTTCTGACGGCCCGATCCAGAGTCAAACCGCTTTCACATCGCTTCACTTTTGAATCCAGATTTGCTCGAACGCTGCCAATTAATTTATTAATAGAAACCAGCCTGTTTATTGTATTTGATTGTACATGTGACGTCGTCAGGAAGGTTTTAGGACGAGTGTGAATATAAACTGACCGGTTTTATGGATTATTTCTCAGGTGAGTGATTATACGTGCTAGTTACCGTATGTGTTTAGGGTCGGGTTATGTTGCATATGTTGGTTATGCAATGCTGCACGATAATCAATCCGTCGTCGCTCGCGCGATGACCGAGACGATTTACAGAAAATGAACTTTTCGCTATTTCTTTTCTAATCACAATTCTATTCACGAGTTCTGTACAAATGTTCATCATGTCACAGATTCTCTCGCTTTCATGAGTTTTGCATTGTGTGTGCAGGCTTGTGGGATTTTTATCGCTGTTACAGGAGACGTTCTGTATTTATTTGCGTTCAAATCTGATCCTGGTACAGTAAATGTCCCCAGTTATATATATATATATTAGTGCTGTGCAACGATTAATCACGTCCAAAATAAAAGTTTATGTTTACATAATATGTTTGTGTATTATTTTGCATATATAAATACACACATATGCATGTATATATTCTTTATATATACATATTTTATGTTATATATAAATATTTTATACAATTTTTTCTTAAATATATACATGCATGTGTGTGTATTTATATATGCAAAATAATTATACACAGTACACATATATTATATAAACATAAACTTTTATTTTGGACGTGATTAATCGTTGCACAGCACTAATATGCATAATTTACCCCTAAGAATACACTTGTCTTATTTTTTTAATTTTAATTTTTTTCCTGTGCATGTGTGTACAAATTCATATCCTTTCCAGCCTTATCTTAAATATTAATCTTTATATTTAAAAAAAAAGCACTATGTTTTTTGTTTTTGTTCCTACTAGGATTCCCTGTTGTCCAAGTGTAGAAATCTCTCTTTTCTTATCGGAGTTGTTCTTTTCTCCAGCGTTTGGGTGTTTTAGAGTCGTTATTCCACTTTAACTGTGCCTTAGCTACAGAATGTCAGACGAAGTACATATATATGTCATTTGAAAGGATTATAATGTAATTTTAGTGGAATATATGAATGCATTTTGATAGAGTAGGTTTGATTATAAAGGGCTCTGAAGTTCACGAGGACAATGTTTGATAAGCTCTTCGTCTTATAAAATGTATAATTTAATGCAAATTGAGCTTTTGCATGTAGATTTTTCTGGGATTTGCTTTATTCAGTTTTCTGAAGGCAGCTTTTGTCTTGTTTGGATGTGTGTTTTGTCTATTTGGACTGTGTAAATCATATATGTGCATGTGTATAAGTTCTAGTTTTGTGTGATTCGATGTTTGTTTTATGATGTGAGGTCGAGTTGTCTGGGACAATTCGTACGACCGGATCAAGTGCGGATTCAGTGTGTGTGATTCGTGTTTATGTGTTTGTACAATAGCAATATTTTTGTATAGGGCTTTTTTTGTGTAATTGGTTTTCCTGTTTACTTTATATAAGCCACTTAAAAAGTGGCCAGCAGCGCAAATGAACGTGTGTAGACTTTTAAAATTAAGTACAAATAAAATCCGATTTTGAACTAAAGTCCATTTAAATTGACTCGGGAATTATGTGTTTTAAATTCCAGTTGCAGTGTTTTTAGTTATAAAGGTTTGAAGTTTAAGATGTGTATTTGTTAAATACTGATTCATAGTTTCAGCAGCAGAAGGGATGATTATGTTTGTGATGTCAATATTATAGATTATCACCCGTCAATCACATATTGTGGTGGATTGTCTTTGTTCTGACAACATGAATAAAACTTTTGACCTAAAATCACTCACGATCTTGCATGATCCTTTCTTAACATCTGATGAGATGCTGTAACTGCTCTAAATGGTCTTCTATGAGATCATTTTAATGGTTTAAATCAAATTTAACATGTTTGCTTGAGAATAAACCTACTTGACATTTATTTTAGGTTTAAAAGACAACTGAAGATGTTTATTCTGAAAGATACTGAACATTTCCATCAAAATCGATGATGCAATTGTGTCCAGCCTTACTCGTAATTGTATCTTTACTAGTAAGAATTAAATTAGAGAGCTCTACAAATAAATTCTTACTAGTCATGAAATGTCTCCATTGACTTCCATTCATTTTAATTACAGAGCTCTCTAATCCAATTATGACTAGTAACAATTACAATTAAAGAGCTCTCTAATTAACTCTTGCTAGAAAATTTAAAATTGTAGAGCTCTCTAAATGAATTAAAGAGCTCTGCAATTGAGTTGTTACTAGTAAAAATGCAATTAAATAACTCTTTAATTGTAATGGCTACTAGTAGGAATTCTTACTTGTAAAAATGAAATTGCTACCTTCCAAAAAGTCATGTTTGTTGCAAATTTTCTAACCTAACATTGATTATTATAATGTTTTACACATACTTTTTTACTCGTACTTTTACTAAGCTTAAACTAAGCTAACAGGCTAATAAGGTAACTGTATGCTATGCTAGTACATAAGTTAACCAAATACAGACATGAATGGTCATTATAACATAGTTAAACAGCCTCATAACATTTTGTGGGAATGGTAATCAGTTAAAATTAATCTGTATCCTATTAAAAGTATTTTTGGGGTCCTAATGGAGACTCGATATCGAGGAGGACTGATTTGTTGTTTTTCAATGTAAACGCGCTGGACGGACGGGTCTCCCAACGTAAGTTTAATACAAGTTAAAGTAGTTCAGCTTTTAAAAAACGTCCTGAGAACTTGACTTGCACATTTTTTGTCTTCACTGTGTTTTAAACAGAAAAAAAATGAGTTCTGTGTAGGCCTACTGCCAAAATGTGAGACAATTTAACACAGAATTGCTTTTAAAAATACAAAATAACTATTTATAGTGAGTTTGTTGCATACATTTATTGTTAAATACAGTTACACACTACTTTATACAAAATAATACGCGTTATTCTGTGTGTCAACAGCCTTTGAAATTGGTATTATGTACAGTCAGTAGCTGAAACTGTAAACATATTAATGACCAGCAGATGGCGCTCTTATCAAACACTCCTCTGGCAGGAGTTTAAACTTACCCATATATAATAATATATCCATGTGACCTCACAGTCCAATACAACCAGAGTCAGGTTGATTTAATCAGTGAATGATTAACCAGCAGGTGCAAATAATTACCCTCATTAAAACTGATCTGGACCATTAATAAACCTCACAATGCTAATTTCTCTGTGCCGAGTAATGGCTAATTAGAATTTTCCTCTGGGTTTTAATTTGCGGTTATGAGGACTCAGGAATCCCTTTTGGGCCGGTGCTGTTTTCACCTCTACAGAAGCTGCTGACGGAGGAAAACAACATGAACATCAGTGAACATAAACTCAGTCTGCGCTCACGTGTGCTGATAAATCTGTGAAACATCTGACCTCTGACCTAGAGTCACTACACACCTTCATCCTGCAGAGGTGAGTCTCTCTCTCTCTCTCTCTCTCTCTCTCTCTCTCTCTCTCTCTCTCTCTCTCTCTCTCTCTCTCTCTCTCTCTCTCTCTCTCTCGAGTGTGTAAGGCTGAGGAAGGTTACATTTATGCTGTGTGCTGGTGTGACATTCACAATGTCATGTCATGACATCATCATCGAAATCACTGTCATTGCCAGCATCATCAGCCATCACAAGTCGGTATATTATTTTCACCACTATCATCGCCGACAGCAAAAAAAAAAGTCTTCAATGGTTTTATTGTGTTAGGCCTACTCATTTCTTTTCCCCATCCATTTTTTCTCATTTATTCTGAAGCAACTGTTTCTTTCTATTTAACGACGTAATGAGTCCAAGTATTATTTGAGGGAGTTTTCACTCGATGACTTCACATCGATCTGGACGCGTTTCCTGGCCGAAGTTCACGATCTCACCGCTTGGTGGCGCTATTAAGTCACTGCTGTTTTTGCCCCACATAAAACATCTCAATGTCATTCAGTCTCAGGTCAAAGTTGAGCACACACACACCTTTACTCTACATTAAACACCACAATTTCCATTTCACGACTCATTTACAATCAAATGCATCCTAAACGACCCTCGTATCATTCAGCAAGAGCGCATAAATCACCCGGGCCTTACAGTATATACCGGCTCAAGGTACAACCTAAAATAATGACATATAAAACGTATGTGTCAATGCGAATACGAATAATCTCCCCTGCAAACACAAAATTAAATTGATCTGCATTTGGACTGTGGCTCTCTCTCGGATGCATGTGAAGTTTATATCACAATTTATTCCTTTCAAAAAGTAAGGTTTTGATGCATGCATGGAATGACATTTAGCACATCATGTTAATGGCCTTGTTGATGCTGTGTGTGAATCAGGCTCAGATGATCATAAGCTAACGATGATGTGACGGCTGTGGTGTGTGATATCGACAGTGTTTCAGATGTTCAGTGGTGTGTGGAGGACGGGGTCGTGCTGATCATCACTTCCACGCTCGCTGATTTTCAGACAAATTAAATGTCAGGGGAAACGGGACTCGCTCGAGTACTTTGAAAAGCTGAGACCATCATAAATTATTAAGGCCTTCTTTTACTTTTCCCGAGCCTCTGAGATCCGTCACACCGAAGCTCAAGTCTCCCAACTTTATTCCAGAGTGAGGAATTACGGATCAGACAGAGTCCGTATCGGATCTCAGACACGTCCCGGGATATAACCTCAGCAACCCGGGCACGTACTGCCACTTTTTTCTTTCTTTGAATGATATCTAATACCTTAGTGTAGGGGGAAATTACATTTGTCACTGTCACAGTGCGACAGGAATGAGAAGTGAGAAACCAGTCAAGAGGAAGAGAACAAAAGGAGAAAAAACCCATAAAAAATACAATAAAACAATAGAATAATTAACAAAAATAAAATATAAGCAACAAAATTAAAATATGATCAAATAGAAAACATAAAATAAATAAATAAATAACAATAGAATAGAATAAAATCAAGAACATTAGAATAGAATAAAATGAAATAAAAAAATAACAAATAAAATAACAAAATGAAATAAAGTAAATAACAAAATAATTATCTATTTAAAAAATAGAATAAATTAAATAAAGAAAATAACATAATAAATAACTACATAAAATAATTAACAAAATAAAATGAAAAGTTAAATTAAAATATGACAAAATTGAATAAAAAATAAAATAAATACATAACAATAAAATAGAATAAAATCAATAACATTAAAATACAATAGAATAAAATAAATAAAAAACAAAATAAATAAAAAGTAAATAACAAAATAATTATTAAAAAAATAGAAGAAATAAAAAATTAAAATAACATAATAGATAACTAAATAAAATAATTATCAAAAATAAAATGAAAAGTAAACAACAAAATGATCAAATTGAATAAAAAAATAAAATAAATAAATAACAATAAAATAGAATAAAATAATTAAAATACAATAGAATAAAATAAAAAAATAAATAACAAAATGAAATAAAGTAAATAACAAAATAATTATCAAAAATAAAATACTTTTTTACTTATTCAAAAAATAGAATAAATAAAAAATAACAAAATAAAATAATTAATAAAAAATATAGAAGAAAATTAAAATATCATAAAATAATATATATATATATATATATATATATATATATATATATATATATATATATATCAGCATTAAATTCCCTGGCCCACAGTCTTGGGCTCAAGACCGGCTTGAAATGTCAAGTTAAACTATAAAAGTATTTGAACACTTAAATACATATTTTGTATTAAGTAAGATATATGCTTTAAATCCACTTTAGCAAACTGTCAGTTCATTGTCTGATTACTGGGAGATGTGAAACACCAGAACAGAAACGGTCTTCAGTCAGATTAAACTAGCCTGTAATCTCCGTGCTTTATAGCGCTCAGAAGTGTGTTAACTAGATCTTCCTGACAGCAGTAATGAGTGTATGGTGACCCCATCCATCGCCATTATTAGCAGGTCAATACTGGACTCAATATCCCATTATAAACGTAATTCTAATGCGCCGTTGATATCTCGTCACATTACAGCCTCTCTGTTCTGACAGAGATTACCAGATCCCCATCACAGCTCAACAGGTTACTGGTGCTCTCATATGAAACCATTTTAATGTCCATTTCATGAGCTAATATGTCCATTTTAGGTGTTAATATACATTTTAGGTGGTAATATGTGAATTTTAGGTTTCAATATGTACATTTTAGGTGCTAATATGTACATAATAGGTGCTAATATGTCCGTTTCATGAGCTAATATGTCCATTTTAGGTCGTAATATGTCAATTTTAGGTGGTTATATGTCAATTTTAGGTTTTAATATGTACATTTTAGGTGCTAATGTTCATTTCATGAGCTAATATGTCAATTTTAGGTGTTAATACGTACATTTTAGGTGGTAATATGTCAATTTTAGGTTTCAATATGTACATTTTAGGTGCTAATATGTACATAATAGGTGCTAATATGTCCGTTTCATGAGCTAATATATCCATTTTAGGTCGTAATATGTCAATTTTAGGTTTTAATATGTACATTTTAGGTGCTAATGTCCATTTCATGAGCTAATATGTCAATTTTAGGTGTTAATACGTACATTTTATGTGGTAATATGTCAATTTTAGTTGGTAATATGTCAATTTTACGTTTTACTATGTACATTTTAGGTGCTAATAGGTGCTAATATGTCCATTTCATGAGCTAATATGTCCATTTTAGGTCGTAATATGTCAATTTTAGGTGTTAATATGTACATTTTAGGTGCTAATGTCCATTTCATGAGCTAATATGTCCATTTTAGGTGTTAATATGTACATTTTAGGTGGTAATATGTCAATTTTAGGTGGTAATATGTCAATTTTAGGTTTTGATATACATTTTAGGTGCTAATATGTAGGTGCTAATATGTCCATTTCATGGCAACTGCAATGTGATTGGTTGATTAGATAATTGCATTAATGAGAAATTGAACAGGTGTTCCTAATAATCCTTTAGGTGAGTGTAGTTTTGCTCATTCCTCTGGTCTACAGGCACCAGCGTTTTCCTGACACTATCTTTAAGCACAGAGGGCAAATGTGGCGTTATCTCCATGTCGTTCCCGGGGCGTTTGACCTCACGGTTTAACACAGGCCTTGTCTCTCGTTCAGCACCGGGTCTATCAGCTCTCCTGCAGGCCGGTGTGGGAAATGTGTGTTTTATGAGGACGATACATCAACAGCACCCAATGACAATGGCCATTTTTCTTCGGGCTTAAAGGAACGAACGGAAATAAATGGACAGGAACAGGCCCGTGTGTTTGAGGGAAAGGTTGAACGGTCATCCAAGCTGACAGAAGAGCTGAAGAGGAACAACAGCCTGACAGCAGATTTCAATGTGTGTTTAATTAAATCGATACCGCAGTCGAGTACCCCAAAAGATTCAACTCCTGTAGAGAGAGAGCGGGAAAGCTGATGAAAAAGGCAGAAAACACACTCCAGCCTTGAGGGTTTCATTCAACATGTTCACAAAATCATTTGTGCATGATTAAAGTGATCCAGAAAAGGCATCGACTGCAACCCATTCACACACCTGTCATGAGCAAAACCAGATCCTGATCTAAGGTGAGACTTGATTTTATCCTTTGGTAACTGAGCCCATTTCATTATATTTGTCATAATTATGCCCGTTTTTTTTCTTTTTGTCTCATAACTGTTACTTAGTAAGTTATAAGTCATCATTTTGACTGTACACAAGAATAAATAAATAATTATGGATAAGTCACAATGATGACATGCTTAATCAATGTGGAAAAAAAGTCAATTATGACAAATAATTATGGCATAAAATATAATATAGACTTTTTATGACATAATTATGGCTTGGGTATAGATAATTAATGTAATTTAGGCTTTTTTGACATAATTTCAACTTTTATGTTAATAATTTTAACGTTATCTATAGCCTATGTCAGAAGAAATGATGACATTGTGAGAAATAGTCAAAATGATGAGATAAAAAGTAAATTGTGACAAAGCAAAATCAATTTTCAATTTTGTTTTCATATCAATTTTATTTAATCTTTTCAACTTTGTATCTTTTTTTATTTTTAGATTTTGATGTAATTTATAGGCTACTCTTTTGTATCGTGTGTCAATTTTGAGCTTTTTTTAAATCACAATTTCGACTTTAGTTATGTATCAAAGCATGATTTATTTTCTTTTGTGGCAGAAATGTTTTGCATATAGCCTACAGAGATATTCGAATAATATGCATTGATGAATAATTTACAATTAGACCAGAAAGATGTATTAAAGCAAATGGAGTCCATTTTGATTTCGACTATGATTACAGTGTAAATGAAAACAGCTGTTCACAGAAAACGGAGGCAGGTTTATTGGTGTTTTGTAAAGACCTGCGTGAGTTCGGCTGGTTCCGAACACTAAAAAAGCAGCTTTTCTTGTGAGGAGAAAGTAAATGTAATCGCATCAAGAGCTTCAACGTTGGATGAGAAACACATTTATATTAGAGCCAGACCTCCTTGTCTTTAATTTCACGCTGGGTGCGTCTCCATGAGAGAAATAAGGCTTCATTTTCTCCCGTGTTTCTAAACCGCGCTTCAAAAAGCGGGAGAATAAATATCAAAGTTTATGTTAAAATGCTAATTTGTTGCTTGGGTCGTTCTCGGGACAGCCTGCTATTTGAGGCCCGTGTGTCCAATTATATCTTACTGATATAGGCCTAATGAACGGGACACTGATTTATGAATTATGCTTTGCTGGAATGATTGCTTGTTAAGGCTGCGATCTTTAACCCCAAAATACTTCACAGTTTGTTCAATGTGAGTTTTGTATAATAAGAAATTATAGGCTAGTATCTGCATAACAATTTTAGTAAAAAGTTGAATCTGATCATCTGTGCAGTCACATGATTATTGACACTAGAAACACACAGTCTGCGATCATATTTACATCAAAACGTCTCTGTTTTATTTATTCTGTCTTTATTTCCATGGTTACCTGTAATTCAGAAAGCCTTGTTATTAGCGACGCCGGTGGCCGTTAAGTGAACTGCAGCCAGCGAGTTTATTGCTCACGCTCGCTCGTGCACAGGACACACAAGTGACGTGGTTCAATAAATCACCACGGATAAGGTCTTTTATTAGCTTAGTATAACAAAGTTATAGCCTACTGCTTCATATATACGATATAGAAATGAACCCGACCCCGTCCTGCTACTGAGAGCGACGGTTATGAGTATGTAAATATAGGCTAATGAACACTAGCATATGAAAGCAGTTCAGAAACATCTGATCATAGCGATGTGGATAATTACAGCAGCTCTGAAAGTCATCGTGGCGACAGATGAGGTATTAAAATTACACTTTTATGATAGTTTGATTGTAAAGTAGGCCTATTTTTGAGACTATGTTCTGGCTATGTGAGACCATGAATCCCTTTTCTTTGTATGACGACACATTACAGCACAGAATAGCTCTTTCAGCATTATCCTGAACATATAAGCATTTAATTCATGTGTCATCAGTGACAAGACGCTTAAAGGGATAGTTCACTTTGAAATTAATTTTTGATATGTTTTAGCTTACCTCAAGGGCATCCAAGATGTAGGCAGGAGTGATCTCTGTAAGTCACTCATTGTTTACACAGAGATTTCGTAAGTTTTACCTTTCACTAAACATATTTAGATTTATTGAAATAGTCTTCCATTGCGATTTCCTGTATATATATGTTTAGATCTTCAGAGTGAAAGGTAAAACTTCCAAAATCTCTATGAGTGACGTACACGTGCGAGAGATCACTTCCGGCGCATGCGCAGACCGAAGCGCCCGTGCCTTCAGATCAGTTTGACATGGCTGTGGTTACAAGAGATAAAAATGATATAAATACTATTCGTTTTCTCACACAACCCGCTCGTTTCGTGTCTTAGGACATCAATGTGTACTTACATTTACGAGTCATTAAATCATGTTTAATTTGGACTTTTCTGTGCATGCTCTTTGAGGTGGTGACCATAGATCTCCATTATATGACTGACCGACAAGAACGGATTGACCTAAAAATATCAAAATTGAAAATACTGCGGAAACAAAGACACCTACATCTTGGATGCCCTCGAGGTAAGCTAAAACATATTAAAAAATTAATTTCAAAGTGAACTATACCTTTAAAGCGACGCTTGGCCAGCCTAGTTTTGTCTCTTCCAGTTCATTAAAACAGCTTTTATCACCCTCCATAAAGGCTCATTTTTTTCAGGTTAATGCAATATTTAATTTCCTTAGAAACTCAGGGCTTGTTATTTGGGTGAAGTTGAATCTATTTAGTTGGAAGGACATATATGAGCAAATGGAGTCATTAATCAAGTCTCCCTCGCTGCTCTGAAATAACATGTATTCCTCTTTGCCTTGAGTGTAATAGTTGTGGAGTTATCATCATGGTTATCATCATAGTTCTGGTGTCTTTGTAAGTGATTGTACTCGCTGATCTGATTGCGATGCTCCTCAGGGTGAGAGATTCGTGTCGTGACATTCTGAGATCTCTATATCTGCAGTCAGGAGGTCAAACACACACTTCATCCGTCTGACAGACACACACATCACACACACAGGCAGTCACACGGCCTTGTGCTTCTCTATAATTTTTTTTCATATCAATTTTATTTATTTAATCTTTTCAACTTTGTATCTTTTTTATTTTATTTAGATTTTGATGTGATTTATAGTCTTTTGTATCATATTTAGGGTCTCAATTTTGAACTTTTTTTAATCATAATTTCGACTTTTTATCTGATACTTATCATTTATCAAAGCATGATTTGTTTTCTTTTGCATCAGAAATGTGTTGCATATACAGAGAAATCGAATAATATGCATTGATGAATAATTTACAATTAGAGCAGAAAGATGTGGAGTCCATTTTGATGTGTTTAGTGTGTTTGTAAAGTTTCATTGCATTTACACGTGGGATTTTTTCAGCTGTGTGTTGCATGTCAAAGTCAAAGGCATTTCCACTCTGAAATTAAACAAAATAGTTCATTATGAACTTTTAGGATATTTAGCTTGAAAGTAAAATAAATATAGCCTGTTAAGATAGATTAACTATTATTAAAATAATATCACAAGCGCATTTTCACTCTTTAAAATTCTTTAATATCTGTGTTTCAGGACAAGGTCTGTCTGTCCTCAATATTAACTTGCGTATTAGCATGCATATTACTAGGATATTGGCTGTTTATTAGTATTTTTAAAGCACATATTAATGCCTTGTTCTGATTCTATATCCCTTAATGGCCCGTTCTGGATGTTTTATGCTATATTCACACACTACATACTACTTTTATTCCAAAAGATCTAGAAAAATGTTATTTACCATTATATGAAATACATGCAGCTGATGGATTGTGTGTTGTGATAATCTCAAACACGTTCAAGTCCAAACCTCAAATCAATAAGAGCCTGAAGCACTTAAACTCTAAATAATAAATATTGTATTGTAGTAGTAACATGCCGTTTTGTATTTTTTGGCAATAAGACCTTGTGTAATCAGCAAACATTGACTCATTGGCTGTATTCACAACAGGAGTTTACATTCTGTGACATATTGAGTTGAACAGGTTGATGATTAAGTCAACATGTCTGTCACATCCTAAATAAACAGCTGCCAGATTCAAAAGGAACCGTTTTGTTCAGTAAACAGACGTTGCTTCTCTTGCTATATGAAATTAAACACAATCTGTCCTCAACGTACCAATCAGATGGCAGGAGATGTTCAGATTCACATGCATTTTTTTTTAATATGCATTGGAGAGTTCGTATCTATAGCACGAATGTCATTTCTCGTGGCATTATACGGCAAAAACAGTTTTTGCGTGGATATGGTACGCGTTTTTCGCGTGCATATGATAGCCTACGCACTTTTTGGCGTATAATACGCACAAACTCCCCCCTAAACCTACCCCAATGGTTTTTTAGTGCGTAGCAGCACGCAAAAAAAAAAGGCGTATAAATGCCATGAGAAATGACATTCGTGGTATAGATACGCATCTTCATGAGACTGTGTTGATGCATTTATTGCGCAGGACGTGAACTAAAACTCTTGTGTGTATTGCATAGCCCATTTGAGTTCATTTGTGTGTGTGTGTCTCATTCTGCTCCACATTATGGCCTCAAAACCTCCCTCACGTCCGAACACTCGTTCATTTCTTCGAGGCTCATTTTCAAAACAAACATGTTGGTTTGCGCAGGATTTATCAGGGCTGTCAGTGTCAGGTGCTGTTGTTGGGTTCAGGTGAGGGTGTGTGTGTGTGTGTGTTATCGGGACGCTGCAGCCGCGAGTGTGTCAGCGCAGACATCGCCTGTCCGGCCTGCTTTAGTTGTGGGTGTTTAAAATTAGATATAACATCTATCATTTCTGCGGGCTGAATGGCTCGGTGTCAGGGTTTGGCAGAGGCCATCCGTCAGCGAGCGTGTGTCTGCCCCGTCCCACCAGATCATCCGTCAAAGCAGCGGGAGAGAGGAAACATCACCGCGGGTCCAGTGCACACACACACACACACATGCATGCTGGACAGAACATGCAATGTTATGCATGGATATATATATATATATATATATATATTTACTTTTACTGTCAGTTATATACATTATATATATTAGATCCATTTGTATGCTTTGAACCATTATTTCCATTGACAGGTTGAACCTCCCCTTAAAATGTATGCATGTGTGCGTTTATGAGTGTGTGTGTTTGTTTATGCATGTATTTTTTTTTATTTCATTATTTGTTTGTCTTACTGGTGATCATATATTTCTGCAATACCTATTTAACTGTATTTAAAGTATAATTAAAAAAGTATAATTATAATTTAATATATATTATTATTTTTTTATAATTATTATAATATTTTAAGCTAATTAAAAAAACTTTTGTTGTTAATATGAGCATAATTTAATACAAATCAATTAAAAAAGTTTAATTATAATTTAATATATATATTATTAATTATGGCAAGGCAACTTTATTTATATAGCACATTTCATACACAGTAGCAATTCAAAGTGCTTTACATAGAAGAAATTAAAATAATCAAAAGAAATGAGAATGATTAAAACAGTTTAGAATAAAAAAATCACAATAATAAAATAAAATACAGTAAATAATTTAAAAAAATTTAGAATCAAAAATAAAATGAAGTACAGTAAAAAAAAATTATAATTATTATATTTTAAGATAATGATAATTTAATTATAAAATAATAAAATAATTTAATTAAAAACATTTTTTGTTGCTAATTTGAGTAGCTATAATTTAACACAAATCAATTCACATGTTTAATTATTTTACTTTTTAATCACCAAATATGACATGAATATATCTTAAATTTGTATAATAATAAATTACTTTTGTCACACTTTAGATTAGGGTCCGAATCTCACTATATTAACTACCCATGGCTTCGCCCCAATAAACTCCATTGAGCCTTTATTATTTTACTCTGATTATCATTAGAATTGGATAGGTTTTTATTTTTACATTTAACATGGACGATTATCTTTTTTTACATCACAAAAACCAGCTGTTTTAACAGGGGTATGAAGACTTTTATATCCATTGTATTTGTTGACAAAAACCAAAGTCTTGCTTTAGATTGATGTGCATGGATGAACATGTTGGTTTGGTGTTGACTCGGGCGAATCATATATTGAGTGTGTGTATATTTCCAACATTATTCACAATGCGGTGGTTCTGCAGGAACACACAGATGAAGAGAGAGGTGTCGACATTGATGGGAGTCGAGACGCTCCAGCATTGATTATCCTGCAGCTCTTGCTGGGTTTGTTGATTAAATCAGTGTGTGGTCCGGAAAATCCAGTGTGTTTGGAGCTCAGCAGTCCAATCAGACCGTGTTAAAAACACCTCCAACACCTCGTCCTGAAATAGCACCCCGACGAACATTAGAAAAGGTCAGGACTCTGCGTGTCGCCTCGCTGCGCCTCAGGTGACGTCTGACTCCAGTTCTCTGACACACACAGCTCTAATGATCTGCCATTATGATGCGCAAGACAACTCTGGAGAAGAGTGTGTGTAAATGAACAGCAGGAGCTCTGATTGGTCGGATGATTCAGTCTGTTGTGATTGGTCTTCTCTGCTCTGATTGGTCAGATGATTCAGTCTGTTGTGATTGGTCTACTCTGCTCTGATTGGTCAGATGATTCAGTCTGTTGTGATTGGTCTGCTCTGCTCTGATTGGTCTGATGGCCCAGTCTGTTGTGATTGGTCTACTCTGCTCTGATTGGTCTGATGATTCAGTCTGTTGTGATTGGTCTTCTCTGCTCTGATTGGTCAGATGATTCAGTCTGTTGTGATTGGTCTACTCTGCTCTGATTGGTCTGATGGCCCAGTCTGTTGTGATTGGTCTACTCTGCTCTGATTGGTCTGATGGCCCAGTCTGTTGTGATTGGTCTACTCTGCTCTGATTGGTCTGATGGCCCAGTCTGTTGTGATTGGTCTACTCTGCTCTGATTGGTCTGATGGCCCAGTCTGTTGTGATTGGTCTACTCTGCTCTGATTGGTCTGATGGCCCAGTCTGTTGTGATTGGTCTACTCTGCTCTGATTGGTCAGATGACTCAGTCTCTCCCGGTCTGGCTCATAACATGTAAAGATCATTTAGAAAGGAAAATTTATATTCTGCAGTAAATCTGAAATACGTTCATAATGCTTTCGTGGTGTTGATTTAGTAATTCATTCAGCCATTATAAAAAAAGACCCCAAAAGCATAATATTTTATATCAATTTAAATTATATTTTAATTATAATTTTTTAAATTATAATTTAATTTGTATTTTTTCTCCAGATTTAAGTCTATAATTTAAATTATTACAATTATTATTTTTTTTGGCCAATTTAATAATTTTATTAATTCAGCCATTATTAAAAAAGACCCAAAAAACTATCAATTTAACATAAATATCAATTTAAATTATTATAATTTTTTTTTGCCAATTTAGTAATTTTATTAATTCAGCCATTATTAAAAAAGACACAAAAAGTATAATTTTATATCAATTTAAATTATTATAATTTAATTTGTATTTTTTCTTCCAAATTTAAGCCTATAATTTAAATGTTAAGGCTATAATTACAATTAAAGTTATTTTATTTTATTTTTTTACTACAAATGTAATTTAATAATTTAATTCATAATTTGTTATATTACTTTAAATCATAATGTTTAATAATTAAATGTTCAACTATTTTATTGTTTGCTAATTTATATTATTCAGTCAGCCATTATAAAAACAAAAAAATATATATATTTTTCTACTTTTAAAATATTATTCTTTAAATATTTTGTTTTAATTATAATCAATTACAATTAAAATTGTTTAACTTTTAGCTATAAGTCTAATTTAATCATTTATTTCAGGCAGCCATACGAAAAAACAAAAAGGTATAATTTGTTATATATTAATTTAAATGATTATAATTTAAATGTTTTTTTATACATTTGAATTTGAAGTTTTATGTTTATTGTTTTGTAATTTAATCAGCAATTGTGAAAAAAAAAACACATTGGAATCCTTTCCTGAACATTTTCATTTATGATCAAGTAATGAGAGTTAGTAAATTATGTTCATGTAGGCAAACCAAACTCTCATTACTTCATGCGTGTTGTTCACACTGGTGTGTGTGTGTGTGTGTGACGTGCCTGTGATTGGTGTTTTCTCACTGTCATTCATGTTCACTTGCGCTTGATTTCCAGCTGACATCTGCCTCCTCTATCAGACGGGTGTTTAATTATTAACACTCACCTGTGATCGTACAGGTGTGATATTACTGTCATTTCACCTCCGCTCTCTCTTTCTCGACAGGTTGCGTTTGATTTACAGCTCTTGCTCTGTTTGACAAAGGTTTGTTCAATATTTTCCTCTCACCGTCACAATGAATATATTCACCTTCTTCCTTTGCATATTTTGTCTCCCAATTATGGTTCGAGTTTCATGCATTTTTGAGCTGAGGTGTGTGTGTGTTTTCTTAAACTGCATCATTACAGAGACTGCTGTCCAGTAAGTCTGTTTTTGGGAACATATTAACATCCAAAGTAGGTGGATGCAAAAATAGTAACGAGGTGTCCGTCAAGAGAAGGTGTATTGCATCACAACCAACACAGTGCCAGTGTGGACAGCTGGAGCTTCGTTTATTAAAGAGCCACTGTTGAGCTATTTTAAAGTTTTTTATCATAGAATTGAATCTTGAATCCTAGAATTGATTCACTGACTCTATGGTGTCTGTTTATTCTGGTCTTGAATCATAGAATCGATTCACTGACTCTGTGCTGTGTGTGAATGCTGGTCTTGAATCACTGAATCGATTCACTGACTCTGTGCTGTGTGTGAATGCTGGTCTTGAATCACTGAATCGATTCACTGACTCTGTGCTGTGTGTGAATGCTGGTCTTGAATCACTGAATCGATTCACTGACTCTATGGTACCTGAGTATGCGGGTCTTGAATGTTTGTAACACGAGCTCGGGAGAAAATCTTATATATCACGTATCGACGCCACATTTTTATCGGGTGGAGAACGGGCCGAGACCTTTCGAAAGAGACCGTGGGCCCCCGATGGACCGAGATACAGGCCCCCAAAACACCCCCCGGAAGCGAAAAACTCGAATATCTCGGCGAAATCTCAAGAACATGAATTTTCATCCAGACTTGTGCATAAAGCAAGTATTAAATGTTGAAAAATCAGATTAACTGCAAACGTCCCTCATGGTTTGAAGGTTTATCGAGCACGCAGCCGATTAAGCTCTCTCAGAAACTGTTTATACTCAGATCCCTGTAAAGAAAAGCCGAGCTGCTGGATCCTGTGGGGATTGTGGATGCTGGACAAACTCAGTGCGCTGAAGCTCGTCGTGACGCCGCAGTTAAGCAGACCCAGCAGCCCGCCGCAGATCGATCGCTTACAAATGCCTGATCAATGGCCGAGTGCAGACTCTCTCAAACGATCTGGGCTGATTCTCGTGAGACGCATGAGCAAACCTCTCTGTCTTTCTCTCGGTTAATGTCGCAGTGCTGCGAGTCTGAAAGGCCCGTTACCACCATCAGCTCAGGGTAATGCAGAGAGACGAGGCCTGTCTGGAGCAATCTCAAAGCCCTCAGCTCTCTACACACACACACAGAGAGAGAGAGAGAGACTAATGGAGACGCTCAATGAGATCTCGAGAGAGGGAGACTAAAGCACACACTTGAAAACGCAGAGAAAGAAAGTTAGATGGGAGAAAGTGACAAGAAAACGGAGGTTAAACGAGAGAGAGAGAGAGAGAGAGAACAATTTTGAATGTAGACCTAATATTATTTATGAAAAAATTATAAAGGCACATAATAGGCATATAATAATGATAATATCAATAAAATATATATAAACATAGATTTATGGAATAGTACAGTAAATAGTAACGTATATATATATATATATATATATATATATAGATAGTCAAAAATATATTTTTTATAATTGCTTATAGAATAGTGTAATATATATATTTTTTTTATTTCTTATCATAATATTATTATATGTATAAAAATGTAATATATACTGAGAAAATGTGTAGTGATATATATATATAGTGAGAAAATGTATAAAATATTATTTATATAATATATTGCTAATTAAATATAATAGTGTATAACAATTTAGTGTAATATATAATATTAGGCTATATAAAATGTATGTAATAAACGTATATATATATATATGCTATTGTATAAAAATATTTTGTTTTATATATAAATATTTATATGTTTTATTATATATATATATGCTATTGTATAAAAATATTTTGTTTAATATATATATATATATATATATATATATATATATATATATATATGTTTTATATATATATATATATATTATTTTGTGTTATATATTATGTCTTATATGTTTAAAAATGTAATATACTTAAATATACATGTAAAAACTTTTATTTTATGTATATAGAGTGAGAAAATTAATAATATATTATTTCATTTAATAATTTATTACTACTTATTAAATAAAGTATAAGCATTTAGTGTAATATGTAATGTTATATAAAAATGTAGTGTAATATATATATATATATATATAGCTTATTTTATTATATCTAAAATATAAATGTCACATCACACTGAAAATATGAGCTCAGTTTCCTCCAGTATACGCATCTAATCCAGCAAACAATACACTTCTATTAAAGAGCCAGAGCCATTGGGAATCAATGTGAAACGCTCTTAAGGTTTGGGAAGAGGTGAAACAAATTCATCAAATAATGTTTGGTAAGTGGTTTGGTTCTGCGGGCGGTGATTTATCATCGTTATGTGTGAATCAGGAGGGACGGGGATCTGGGTAATTGGGGTGGACCGCTGACAAGAGTCTGGCCCAGACACACACTGCAGACTCACTCGCTCCAGGACACACTCCAGAAGTTAATGTTATAAGGAAAAACTACTCCATTTGCAGGTGTGTATAAAATCACAAATGACATCAGTTTCACATCTCAGATGCAAAACAGAGCTCAATCCAAGACTTGTTTTTGTCTGATTAAAAAAATGATCATAATCCCATGTTTCTTCTCTAGAGTTTCAGGAGAGATTTACAAAGGTAAGAGATCTCAGTATTCGGATTAGAGTAATGATGCTAAAAATTCACAGGAATAAATGACATTTTACTCATAAAAACAGTGATTTTGAACTGTAATAATATTTCACAATTTGTACTGTTATTCTAACCAAGTAAACGCAGCATAACCCCAAACTTCTAAATGAAACACAAACCCATTTGACCTTTGAAGAACTGACACAAAGTCATCAGATATGAGACACAGGTCTTGTATTTCAGCTTATCAGTAGCAAGATGTTGGGTTTATTACTCTTCTTTAATAAAGGTACTGAAACTGAAGGTCCTGTGGTGTTGTGCAGAGCTCCTGCTGTTCATGTTGTGTTTGTGTCTGATCTGCAGAGAACTGCATGCTGGGAAACTACACTCTCAGAAAAAAAGGTACAAAAGTTGTCACTGGGGCTGTACCTTTTCAAAAGGTAAACTTTTGTCCATTTCATGAGCTAGTAAGTACATTTTAGGTGTTAATATGAACATTTTAGGTGCTAATATGTCCATTTCAGGAGCTATGTCATTTTCATGAGCTAATATGTCAGTTTTAGGTGGTAATTTGTACATTGTAGGTACTAATATGTACATTTTAAGTGTTAATATGTACATTTTAGGGGCTAATGTACATTTTAGGTGCTAAAAGTCAATTTCATGAGCTAAAATGTCCTTTTTAGGTGCTAATATGTACCACTAAGGTACCAATATACAGCCTTTGGGTATAAAAGTGTACCTTTTTAAAAGGTACAGCTTCAGTGACAGCTTTTGTACCTTTTTTTCTGAGGGTGTGAGTCACATGGCAGCTCCAAATAACACCAGTGTCTGATCTGGAATCAGTCAGTCAAACAGCATCTGACAGTAAGAAACTAAGCTATATCTCGATCACTGTTTTAATTAGATAGAACACTGTGTTGCATTTGATTTAAAACCAAATCACCAATTTTTAATGAAATAATACTCTAAATAAGAAAGTAAAAACTGCCAGTAGGTGGCAGTAAATGTCTAGATGAGTGAGTCATTGCATCATTGATTCATTCGATTCGTTCAAACGGCTGATTCACTCAGGAATTAAGTAAACGGCTCTCCTCGCGTCTCAATGTCCACACTGTCCATCCTAAACAGTGTGTGAGATTAAAATAAGTGTGTCCCAAAGCATTGTATGTTGAAAAGAGTATTGCAGAAGTCCCCTCTCTTTACGAACGAGTCATTGATTCACCCAATTGATTCACTCAAAATGCGAATTCATTCAGAAACGAAACACTGTGTTACTCGGAAACGCACAACACTTCTGCCATGGCTTTATAGGTAATATTTTTGTTTCTTTCAAAAGTTAGCAAAAACAGACTGTATTGTGTCTGAAGTAAAACACTATATTAACTTCTGATTGATTGAACTGTTGTATAAAATCAATAATACTATTCGGAACAAAAAGATGACTCGTGATATTGCTTAGCTATAGGCTATCGTGTGAAAAAAATCATTCAGGGGCATTTTTGTCCTGATATCTTGAATTTTAGGTGCATTATAACCACATTCACACACACACACACATTTCTTGAGTGGTTTTCACGGGCTATTTACAGTGATTATCGAGGCTTTATGAGGGTGTTAGACAGATAATCTGAGTTCTGGCGCCACTACCGTAGGAAAGAGGAAACGAACAAATGGTTGTTTACCGACAGAATCCATTCAGTGACCATGGCAACCTCATTCCCGCCAAACAACTGACCTAATGTAAAGGTCAAATGGTCTTTGCTCGGCGCGGCGTTACATCAGCACGGAATTTTCAATCTATTCCACGGATTCCAATGTTCCGAAACGGAACACGGAACTCGTTTTGATGCCTGTTCTGGAGATTTGTTTTCCATGTTAATGAAAAAAACAGCTCAGATAATGGAATAGCTTAATATATATTGATTTTGTTGCGGAACGGTTGTTTGCTAATAAGAGCCGAAACGGTTTCTTTCTCTGCGTCTGGCCTCTCAGGTGTCTCCGACAGGCAATCAGGAATAGCCATGTGGATCTGTGGAGAAATTTACCCTGCATACCTTCTCTCTCTCACACACACACACACACACACACATACACAATTTATCTCGGAGCAAATGGAAAACCACTGAGAGAGAAAATAATTTCATCACAGCATTCTCAGTGCTTCCGAGACAAGAAAGTCTGTCAATTCATCAGGGGTAAAATATTATCACAGTTTAACTCACAGGATGAGATGATTCACTGTTCAACCCAACACACTTAAACAACAGACGGACCCAAAACAGACAGAAAGAGATAGATAGATAGATAGATAGATAGATAGATAGATAGATAGATAGATAGATAGATAGATAGATAGATAGATAGATAGATAGATAGATAGATAGATAGATAGATAGATAGATAGATAGATAGATAGATAGATAGATAGTTTTTCCTCCTGCGTTAGAAAAAAACTCCGTCCACAAAAATGACAATGCAAAAACACGCTATCAAGCGCTGTCAAGAGCATTCAACACCAGCAGGCGGCGATATAACCCTAACCGTAAAGCCACGTTAGCCAATAGGAAGCCGTCAACGGCGCAAAAACTTCGGTTTTACTGTCTACACCATAGATATGTATATAAAGGCTAGATGTGTCGTCAGCGCTGCTGGCCAATGGAGGTCGTCGTCTGCACCTTGCGGCCATCTTGTCACAGGCAGCTCGTTCACTCGTAACATTGTGGTAATGTTAAATGTACTATTTAAATAACCATAACTTGCTCAATTTTCTACTGATTTCCAAACGGTTTGGTTTGTTATTAACGTCAGAGATGTAGCTATGACACTACATACTTATGAATAACAAGTGTATAAATAAATAATTATAGCCACATTAATAACGTTTGTAAGAAACCAAACCATTTGTAAATCCGTCAAGATTTCAACGAGATACGAGTATTTGTGTTCATGCTGACCACTCTTACATCAGCTTGTCTGTGACAAGATGGCCACCAGTGATGACGATAGAAACTATTATTATATAACGATAGCCTTTATTTACATATCTATGGTCTACACGACCACACTGCAACCTAGATTCAGAAAATCCTCATCCTGGCAGGGGTTTTCAAAAATGTTCGGTTTCAGTGACCTGGACGAACGGCCGAACCGCGTAAGAAATTTCACGGTTTTAAAAATACCTGTGACCGTGTCATTTAAATGAAGAATATTATGATGTCTTTCGTTGTGACTCAAGACTACATTGAAGGCGTTTCAGGAGTTCAGAAACACTGACACTGATATTGAGAAGAGCTTAGTAACTTTGCAGAGCTTTTTCAAGCTCAAACAGCCACATTACACACTAGAGAACATGGCAAAAGCGCCTCTTTGAGTGTTAAATGTACCCCCTTTTATATTCTGCGCATCCTCGTTTCATGTTCGGTTTTGTCGTGCAATTAAACGTTTATCCCCGCAGACGTGTAATTTGTGTTTGTGTGGCACACCTGCTGTAATTAAGACCAGCTCGCGCTCTCCGACGAAGCATTTAATGTGTCAGCTCAAACGGGACTCGCGCGGCCCTTAACGGCTTCAAACCAGACTTCACAGGCTGCTCTCATTTACATATTAATGACATTTTCATGCTACGTTTCACTTTACGCAGTGTCACTAACCGCGGAGAGACAGTGGAAGAGAATAGAAGAAAAGACCGACGCATAATAACAAGCTGTAAATCGGAGAAGGTAGCTGTGAACAAAATCATAATTGCACGCGGGTGAGTTAGGTTGCCCTTCGAGCGCCTGTTGAGCGGCGAATGTACTGAATTATGAAAACAATAACTGAAAAATAGTGCGGACAGTCGTAGATAAACGCGAGTGGTGACTAGCATGTGGTGTAAATATGAATGAGGGGCTTTTGGCTGTTTCTGATAACAGTAATCCGCAAAACACAGCGTTTCCTGCTGTGTGATAAAGAAAACATTTAAAGGGAAGGAACAGCTGCTGAATAATAAAGCAGAAAACAAATGATTCTACACATGGACTATTGTTCTTTTCCTGAATAAAACTCCATTGTTTACTTTTGGTAAATATTTAGAAGGATTATTTTTATATAGTATAAGCAGAACCGCTCCATGTCAAAGATAATTTATTAGGGCCCAAGCCCTGAAAGGGCGAAGGCCCTATTGTTTTCCTTAGGATTTTTTTTTTTTTAGGGCCCAAGCCCTGAAAGGGCGAAGGCCCTATTGTTTTCCTTAGGATTATTAGGGCCCAAGCCCTGAAAGGGCGAAGGCCCTATTGTTTTCCTTAGGATTATTTTTTTTTTTTTTTTTTTTTTTTTTTTTTTTTTTTTTTTTCTAACGACTATCCGGGCACTTTTGGGGCCCTTAACATGCTCAAAAACTCTTGAAACTTTGCACACGGGTCAGAACCCGCGGCCATCAGAGCCGGGCTGAAGCTGGTACCCGGGCGTGGCAGGGCGGCTCGTCAGCGCCCCCTGGAACAGGGTCTGAACACTTTGTCCATAAATCAAACACGCTTGCATGTAATAATATGAAACTCGGTACACATGTCGATCTCATCGTTTCATATATTCATCGCGCTTTTACTTTTTACCCCAGCCCAACAGGAAGTCAGATATTTACGGTTGTTTTTAAAATGCTTGCAATGGAATTTAATGTACTCCTCCTAGAGCATTCATCCGCATGGAACGAAACTCGGTCAGCCTGAAGTCAAGACATAGACGATCAAAAATTGCGAGGGGATTTTTGATATCTCGAACGGTTTGGCTGTGGCGAGGAAACAAAATTATGGTGAGAAACGTGAAACAGGAAGTGTGTCCTAACTTCAGCATACATTAACTGATCTTGATGAAACTTCAGGAGTGTGTTCGCCGTAAGAGGACGATCACATGGATGTGACTATTGTGTGTCAAAGTTATAGCGCCACCAACTGGCAGCAGGAAGTGTGTCACTTTCAAAATGCTTTGAAATCACCCTCTTATTTTAACCCGATTTGCTTCAAACTTCATCTGTATAATGTAAACATACGGCAGATGTAGACCTGTGAATGGATTCTTAATATCTTTGAAACTGTTGCCGTGGCGACGCATCAAACTTTACCATTCTTTTAGGATGCTTTTGAGACCCTTAGCATGCTTCAAATTGCATGAAACTCCTCAGACACATCACATTTATTAGCCAGTAGACATGTGCAAAGTTTCAGAAACGGGCGTGGTGAGGGCTCAGTAGCGCCACCTTTTGACAAAAGTTGGGTTGTTAGTTTTATCTACAGTTACAAAAATCAGTATGTATATTGTACTCCTCGAGCCGGACAACTTTCTAATTGACACTCTTTAACTAGGACCCACAGAAAGTAAGATATGTTTGTTTGAATCTGGTCATGCTCCCTTTGAGCCTACATCTCTGTCTCTCTCTGTGTGTGTGTTAGTAGGGGGAGGGGCTTAACTTAACCATTTCAGTGCTGTGTGTTTTTTTCTGCTGTGTAATTTCTTAATACATTTCTTAAGCCTGGTATGTTTTAAATAAGTTTTTATTTTATTTTTTATAAGTGAAGGCATAATATAACCAGTTAAATTGTAGTGCATTGACAATAGTTTTATATAATTAGTTTATTAATTAAATTAACTTGGTCCATAAACTTGGTCCAGCTGCGAGACTGACAGGTCTGACTGTCTGACACTGGCCAATCGGAATCAAGAGCGGAGAAGCGGCCGCTCCCATAGGCAGTATAGTATCTCCCCGCCCTGTGGAGGCATTCCGCCGGTCTCGTCTCTGAGACCCCTACAGCTGCTATTAAAATGCGATCTGTATCCAGATAAGTTATCCGGATAATAAAAAAGAAATATCAATGCAAGGTATTACGTTGTGATCGGATTGTGATCGATTTGCCTGACCATCTGGAGGTAGTCTGGCTCGCATTGTGTTCGGATCTTTACGTGTAAACGCAATCTGGTAGTTGATATCACACATGTATATTTTACTCCTCCCAAAAATGCTATAAAATAAACGAGTGAGAGCGTTTACAGGCTGTTATAGTCAGACATGATGCGCTACTGCGACACGCATCACCGCCGCAGATAAGCAGCAGCTGAGCGTCAAACCAACGTGCAAACATCGCAAATAAAAGTGAAAGTAAGTCAGAGACGCTTAATCATCTACACAATCATCTTCAAGTAAAGAAAGAAATGATCTCTTTACTCTTACAAGGGCTGTTGCCACTCTCTCTTATTGATGTCTATTGATGAAATTAGCTGATGATCAATAAAATGCATGCTAATATCTGTAATAAACAACCGACAAAATTACTGTATGATGGTGTAAATAAAGAATCAGTCCAGCATCGCCATGTCAATGTGTATTGATTCATCATTGCCTCTTCATAGTTTGCAAGAGACATTTAATAAACTGAGCGTATTTGATAAACTGAGCGTAGCCTATTCATCTGTCAATATAACCTCATTCTTTTTAATGATCAGAAGAACGCGTATCGACTACCGTTACAGTATAATATGTCCTAACTACACACGACGCCGCGACACGCGATAAAAGGTATCTTTTCCATGTAAATCAGAGTTTTTTGTCCTAACCAGACGCGACGGCGACATGCGAAGTTTCTAATTTAGAAACGGTTCCTATTTCTGCGATGTCGCGGCTGACAGAATGAAGAAATTACACTGGTTATGAGTACACATTATTTATTTTTAGTTAAAAATAGGTCACTGTGCCACAAGCCATAACGGATAATTTACCTCAGATTTTGAAAGCATGTAATATTATAGTGTTCAAAATGAATTATATGCAAACATACGACTGTATTTCATAATAACGACAATAACTTGAGGCAGATGCCACCAAATGTGTTAAAATAAATGAATTATTTGCTGGACTTAAGTGAAAAGGATAGCCATTTAACACTAGAACTCCCAAGGCGGTCATTTTGACCGTTTTTAAAATTTACAGTGTAATAACTTTGTTAAAATAAAATCAATGTGGCTGTATCTCTGACTTTTCCTAAATATGTGTATATTTTATTCTGGCACTGTTATTTTATTACAATCACAAAACACAAAACAGTTGCGTCCTATTTCTACCTATGGCCATGGCGGTCATTTTGACCGCACGCATTATAAATATCATAAGTCCGCTATATTTCCCGCGATCAACACGCACATATTGTAGAAGTGCACAAATGAGCAAGTTTCGCGTCCAGCAACTGGCAAGCGAATTTCGCTCCGACAACATGAAATCAAAAGCCACTCAACTGGTGCGAGAGTCGGGTAGGCGGTCCGGGACGAAGATGATGAAGGCAGTGCCAAGTAAGGAGAAACTGCAAAAATTAAATCAAGGAGTCATGTGCCAAATGTCACAAAGTAGTGTGAGGGACTGAAGCTGCACGCGAAGCGGTGTGTTCCTATGTGTGTGTGCGTAACGTCAGTGAATGAACCGGGGGTTTCCACCGTTCAAATGAGCCCACATCTTATCATCTATCGTAACATTGTAGATCTATTTATTTTTAGATTTCACATTGATTGTATTTGTATAACAGGGCTGTAGGCTACTGTATGAAGCTTTGACGTTTCCTAGATTTTTTGCATGTCTATTCACGTGGAGAGTGCGGTGAAAAAATATTTTTGACGCAAAACTTTCCTCGGCAGCACCTGTCGGGGAAATATTTTTGTATTGGCTTTATAATATGATATAATATTTTGCTTGTTTTAAGGGCGATGGCATTATAACATGACAACAGGAATTATAAGTGTCACTGGAAAACTTAAAGAGAAAGGTTCAAATGCAGATATGACATGACGAAAAAGACGTTCAGTACAGCCAAATGAACGTTAAAGTTTGAACGGTCAGAATGACCGCTATGGTCGTTGTAGTAGTTATGGAATTCCGGTAGTTCTAGTGTTAATGACCATAGCACATAGTTGATGTGAAAAAAGGAGTATTTTGCATATAAATATGCACATAAATACATATTTTTTCAATTTGTCTCCCTGAAAGTGCCTGGCAGAAGCCTATACTGTCTGTGTCATAAATGTGAACATAATATTATCTACTGTCTGTGTCATAAATGTGAACATAATATTGTAACAGAATATTCTTATGCTATATTATATAAACTATATTTCATGAGGTGAAACATCACTGCCAGGAGCTACAGAATATATATTTCTGTAGGTCCTCACCGTGATGTTGCATTTCATGAAATATATGTAGTATAGCCTAAGAATATTCTATTAAAATATTAAGTGGCACATAAATTCAGACCAGTTATTTACAATAAAGCCTTATAAAATCATTTCCATTCCCTTTGTTTATTATTTTAATAGTTTTTTCTTGGTTTTGATAGTAAATAAAATCTAATCAGTAATTTTACATGCAGATTAATGCACGTATAGATTAATGCACGTGTGTGTGTGTGTGTTTGTATAGTGGGCCGGTCTGGGTGAAGTGTCCAGGGCTGATTTTTTGTCCCAGTCCAGCCCTGAATGGCAATATTCACATTACTTTCAGTTTATTGCTCGAAAGTACAAAAATATTTGAGTGAAATGTAGGCTATAGTAAACCCTAAGATTATTATTTGTGACATTAGAACAAAATATGTGGATATAAAAACATGTATATAGGCTAAAGAACTAAATGAACGATCTCTATTTTCTAATTTCACGACGTCCACACAAGACCAGGCTTGGGAGGGTTACTTTAAAAAATGTATTCCGATACAGTTACAAATTATTTCATAAAAAAGGGTCCCACTTTATATTAATTGGCTTTAAGTACTTTATACTTTTTCAAAAGGTAACTACAATCTGATTACTTTTTTTGATGTAACTCACTGTAATAATATACAGTTACTGGATTTTTGTTTCCTGATTACATAATGTTGTTACATGTATTCTGTTGCTCCCACAAGACATTAGTCTGAATATTTTCCTGTATGAACAAAATGGAGTTTCCATTGTTCACACACAAACACACACAGAGTTCGATTGCGCCTCTCTCGTTACTGAGTGTGTGTGCGTGTCATGTGTTCTAGGCTGTGTGCATGCACTTCTGAAGCTGCTCAGAAAATAATAAAATGCCATGCAGAGGACTAATGCAAAATGTGTGGGAAAATCCATTTGATTGTAGTTTAAGTGAGAAATAATTTCAGTGCTCTGGTCAATAGCTGTAGAGTGAAAACTGGTGAATGCAGTATACAGCTTTCACAGAAAGAGAATGATGTGAGCACGTACGATTGGCAGTGAATCTTTTATGCGGACAAAATAGCTCAATAAGAGTAACAAAATACATGTGGAAAAAATCACATCGTAATGTTTTAAAGAAGAGTGGTTTGATTAAAGTGGTGTAAATATACCCGATCCGGCAAAGATGGCAGTATCGGAGCTGATAACGATCCTGAGTATCGGATTGGCGCATCCCTACATACTATAATGTAAACACAGTACAGATGTAGACCTTGATGTACACCTGACCTTTCAGAAGGTTGCTCATGCATACTTTGTGGTTAAAATGTGCCCTCGATCCGCACTTTTGCAGAGCCTTCACTGCTGCAAGCTCTTCAGCACACTTCTTTTTGACAGTCAAAGCGGGGGTTACGTTTTTGCACGTCATGTAGAATAACCCTAAAAGCACCAAGGGTGCGGTGCCACCGGCTTTATATATATATATATATATATATATATAAATATAGCTGCGAGCAGCGATTGCGGGCCAAAGCCGGCGGTACCGCCATCCCGGTGCCTTTAGGTAACTAAAGGCACCGGGGTTGCGGTGCCACCGGCTTGGGCCCGCAATCGCTGCTCGCAGCTATATTTTTTTTTTTTTTTTTTTTTTTTTTTTTTTTTTTTTTTTTCTAACGACTATCCGGGCACTTTTGGGGTCCTTAACATGCTCAAAAACTCTTGAAACTTTGCACACGGGTCAGAACCCGCGGCCATCAGAGCCGGGCTGAAGCTGGTACACGGGCGCGGCAGGGCGGCTCGTCAGCGCCCCCTGGAACAGGGTCTGAACACTTTGTCCATAAATCAAACACGCTTGCATGTAATAATATGAAACTCGGTACACATGTCGATCTCATCGTTTCATATATACATCGCGCTTTTACTTTTTACCCCAGCCCAACAGGAAGTCAGATATTTACGGTTGTTTTTAAAATGCTTGCAATGGAATTTAATGTACTCCTCCTAGAGCATTCATCCGCATGGAACGAAACTCGGTCAGCCTGAAGTCAAGACATAGAGGATCAAAAATTGCGAGGGGATTTTTGATATCTCGAACGGTTTGGCTGTGGCGAGGAAACAAAATTATGGTGAGAAACGTGAAACAGGAAGTGTGTCCTAACTTCAGCATACATCAACCGATCTTGATGAAACTTCAGGAGTGTGTTCGCTGTAAGAGGACGATCACATGGATGTGACTATTGTGTGTCAAAGTTATAGCGCCACCAACTGGCAGCAGGAAGTGTGTCACTTTCAAAATGCTTTGAAATCACCCTCTTATTTTAACCCGATTTGCTTCAAACTTCATCTGTATAATGTAAACATACGGCAGATGTAGACCTGTGAATGGATTATTGATGTCTTTGAAACTGTTGCCGTGGCGACGCATCAAACTTTACCATTCTTTTAGGATGCTTTTGAGACCCTTAGCATGCTTCAAATTGCATGAAACTCCTCAGACACATTACATTTATTAGCCAGTAGACATGTGCAAAGTTTCAGAAACGGGCGTGGTGAGGGCTCAGTAGCGCCACCTTTTGACAAAAGTTGGGTTGTTAGTTTTATCTACAGTTACAAAAATCGGTATGTATATTGTACTCCTCGAGCCGGACAACTTTCTAATTGACACTCATTACCTAGGACCCACAGAAAGTAAGATATGTTTGTTTGAATCTGGTCATGCTCCCTTTGAACCTACATCTCTGTCTCTGTCTCTGTCTGTGTGTGTGTTAGTAGGGGAGGGGCTTAACCATTTCACTGCTGTGTGTTTTTTCTGCTGTGTAATTTCTTAATACATTTCTTAAGCCTGGTATGTTTTAAATAAGTTTTTATTTTAATTTTTATAAGTGAAGGCATAATATAACCCGTTAAATTGTAGTGCATTGACAATAGTTTTATATAATTAGTTTATTAATTAAATTAACTTGGTCCATAAACTTGATCTGAAAATTGGGTCCATAAATCAAACACACTTGCATATAATAATATTAAACTCGGTACACTTATAGATCTCATTAGCCCAAACAACTTTAAGCCAGCCCAACAGGATGTCGGTTGTTTCGGTCTGTACTGTATGTGAATGTTTTGCAAAACCAGCCTTTACATTTTTATTTCCCCCCTCTTAAGTAATTTTTAATTATTCCCACACCAAACTTCTTCAAAATTATGAAAATATATTAAAGATACTAAATCAGGCATATGTACTGGCCATCGGGACTACCGGGAGATTCCCGGTGGGCCGCGGTCTGGTTTGGCCGGCGGCCCGGCGCGTTATGTATTTTGTTTTTAAATCATTATTAATTGTAAATATATTCTATCGTAAGTATTTGTTAAATCATCCAATTCCGGACTTCTGCGTCTCTCTCATGAAGCCGCATGAAGCGGACGCGAGCTGAGAGACTGACAGGTCTGACTGTCTGACACTGGCCAATCGGAATCAAGAGCGGAGAAGCGGCCGCTCCCATAGGCAGTATAGTATCTCCCCGCCCTGTGGAGGCTTTCCGCTGGTCTCGTGAAGTTTCTCGCCGGTCTAGTCTCTGAGACCCCTACACCTGGTATTAAAATGCGATCTGTATCCAGATAAGTTATCCGGATAATAAAAAAGAAATGTTAATGCAAGGTATTACGTTGTGATCGGATTGTGATCAATATGCCTGACCATCTGGAGGTAGTCTGGCTCGCATTGTGTTCGGATCTTTACGTGTAAACGCAATCTGGTTGTTGATATCACACATGTATATTTTACTCCTCCCAAAAATGCTAAAACATAAACGAGTGAGAGCGTTTACAGGCTATGTTATAGTCAGAAATGACGGCGCTGCGACACGCATCACCGCCGCAGATGAGCAGCAGCTGAGCGACAAACCAACGTGCAAACATCGCAAATAAAAGTGAAAGTAAGTCAGAGACGCTTAATCATCTACACATTCATCTTCAAGTAAAGAAAGAAATGATCTCTTGACTCTTACCAGGGCTGTTGCCACTCTCTCTTATTGATATCTATTGATGAAATTAGCTGATGATCAATAAAATGCATGCTAATATCTGTAAAAAACAACCGACAAAATTACTGTATGATGGTGTAAATAAAGAATCAGTCCAGCATCGCCATGTCAGTGTGTATTGATTCATCATTCCCAGCAAGCAATTTTACGTCCAAAAGACGTCTAATAGCCGTCAAAACATAGCCCAGACGTCTAGGCTAAATCAAGGCTAAATTTGGGCTGTCAGTGAAAATCTAATAGACGTCTAACCATAGCCCAAGAATAGACATCTAACCATAGCCCAAGAATAGACTATAGTCAACAATTAGACGGCTATTGAACGACTACATTTATACGTATAATAGGCAGTGCATATGGGTCTAGGCTAAAACAAGGCTAAATTTGGGCTGTCAGTGAAAATCTAATAGACGTCTAAATGTAGCCCAAGAATAGACTAGTCATCAATTAGACAACTATTAAACGACTACATATACATGCAATAGACAACAAAATGGTTAAAAGATTCTTTTCACTCAAATATAACAGGTTCACATAAATAACAAGCCATTCCAAAAAAAAAAACATATATAAAAGGCTTTATTTAGCAAAAGAACAACATTACGTAACTTCAAAACATAAAAATTACCACACCAATATTAAAATTAAAAATATAAAATTATTTTAACATGAACAACTTAAGATAATAAAATAGAAAACTCTGTTGCTGCTGGGAAGTTGGTCATCACAGCATCTGCCAAATAAGAATAAAATAATTAGCACAAGAAAAGCATTGTTGAAAGTACATGTACGTTTTGTGTGTGTGTGTGTGTTCTTGTGTTCTGTTTAGGTTTTAATGCACATCGGAGCTATTTGCATTATTGATATACTGGCGGATACTTTTTAGATTTGCTTATTTTATATAGCCAATCATTTGTATTTTTATGCTGTATTATAAAATTAATTTGAAAGTTTCAAACTTGAATTAATGAAGGCATTTTGAATGAAACTTCATCTTACTTTGCTTGTACAATAACAAACATTATTCTACTCTATTAGCTTATGCTCTCCAACAAGCCAATGTTCAGACAAATTTAATTTTATAATTTATATCAATGATGGACTTTGTCAAAGACAAGAGATTTAGTGAGGAAATGCTATTTTTATATCACAATGATCTAAAGAAAAGAGCCAAATATAATTGTGGATTTCATAACACTTTATAATAGATTGCATGTGTTTCATGTTTACAGCTTTGGATTCAGTAACGTTAGGCCTACACGTGCATGTACCATGACACACCCGCTAAAATGTCACGATTCCAACAACACATGATAACAAATAATTTATCTAAAAAATTAACACGTCAAAATGAAAACACAGATGCTTAAAAGACAAAAGTGGGAATGTATTTTACCTGTTGTCGTCGACCGTCAGCTGAATGCAATGCTCTGCCTCGTTTAAAATATTTGAGAATGGTCGATCGCGTGACCGGTGATCTGTGCTATCAAGACTCGCGTTGTCAGCAGTCATGTCTCAGTAGGGCTGTTGCCATCTAGCGGTTGAGAAATGTAATTGCATTTTTATTTAATTTAAAATAATAAAACAGTCAAATAAAACCGTAGATTTTTAATTAATGTGTGACTGTGACAGCAAACATTTAGCTGCGTGGGTGAAAAACAAGAAAACAATTTTAAGATTTATTTTGGCAATAGCCTACTAATCGCTGGTCTAAATCAGGGCTATAGCCAAGCCGTTAAACGTAGACCACTGATTGCCTCGATTTCGCCAGTGGGCTAAAAGCAGACTGCACATAGCCCATCCAATTCAGAGGATCGTGACTACAAATCGACCATGTCATGATATGACACTGGCACCTTGTAGATATGTTTACCAATGCGAACATGATGGGATATCAACTATCTCATGCGTTGCCTGCCCAACAATTCATTAAAACGACAATTAATCAGTTTCGACTAGAAGTGGGCTATAAATAGCCGGACAGACTATACAAGCTAGATCGCGTCTTCACACAGCCTACACATAGAAAATGTCAAAGAAATCAAACCAAACACCTTGTAATCACAGTTGACTTTGCTTACATGATGGAATATAATACATTTTGCAAGTTATTTTGGAAAAAATACATTTAGCCATGATTCAATGTTATTTTGGCTAGAAGTGGGTTACACATAGCCGGACTATATCGCGTCTCTATTTAACCTAGACGGTGAAATGAGGGCTATTGCTTGCTGGGTTGTCTCTTCATAGTTTGCAAGAGACATTTAATAAACTGAGCGTATTTGATAAACTGAGCGTAGCCTATTCATCTATCAATATATATAGGCTAACCATTCTTTTTAATGATCGGAAGAACGCGTATCGACCACCGTTACAGTACAATATGCATGTATGTCCATTTAAACTCGATTTTAGGTCAAATATGGATTATATCATGACACTGGCAAGAATATGGTTACATTTAAAGATGTTGTGCCAAGCATGAGAATGCTACGTTCAGCTGCTTTTGAAATAACATGTTTTTTTCCACTTCCTGAAAAGTAACCGTTTTGGACATACGTGAGTTTCATCGGGCAGCGACGATATATTAAAGATACTAAATCAGGCATGTACTGGCCATCGGGACTACCGGGAGATTCCCGGTGGGCCGCGGTCTGGTTGGGCCGGCGGCCCGGCGCGTTATGTATTTTGTTTTTAAATCATTATTAATTGTAAATATATTCTATCGTAAGTATATTGTTAAATTGTCCAATTCCGGACTTATGCGTCTCTCTCATGAAGCCGCATGAAGCTGACGCGAGCTAAGAGACTGACAGGTCTGACTGTCTGACACTGGCCAATCGGAATCAAGTTCAGATTCTAGACCTGAGAAGCGGCCGCTTACACCGTGTCCTAACTACACACGACTCCGCGACACGCGATAAAAGGTATCTTTTCCATGTAAATCAGAGTTTTTGTCCTAACCAGACGCGACGGCGACATGCGAAGTTTCTAATTTAGAAACGTTCCTATTTCTGCGACGTCGCGGCTGACAGAATGAAGAAATTACACTGGTTATGAGTACACATTATTTATTTTTAGTTAAAAATAGGTCACTGTGCCACAAGCCATAACGGATAATTTACCTCAGATTTTGAAAGCATGTAATATTATAGTGTTCAAAATGAATTCTATGCAAACATACGACTGTATTTCATAACAACGATAACTTGAGGCAGATGCCACCAAATGTGTTAAAATAAATGAATTAATTGCTGGACTTAAGTGAAAAGGAAAGCCATTTAATGACCATAGCACATAGTTGATGTGAAAAAATGAGTATTTTGCATATAAATATGCACATAAATACATATTTTTTCAATTTGTATCCCTGAAAGTGCCTGGCAGAAGCCTATACTGTCTGTGTCATAAATGTGAACATAATATTATCTACTGTCTGTGTAATAAATGTGAACATAATATTGTAACAGAATATTCTTATGCTATATTATATAAACTATATTTCATGAGGTGAAACATCACTGCCAGGAGCTACAGAATATATATTTCTGTAGGTCCTCACCGTGATGTTGCACTTTATGAAATATATGTAGTATAGCCTAAGAATATTCTATTAGAATATTAAGTGACACATAAACAAGCCCTTCAGCACACTTCTTTTTGACAGTCAAAGCGGGGGTTATGTTTTTGCACGTCATGTAGAATAACCCTAAAAGCACCAAGGTGGCGGTGCCACCGGCTTTATATATATATATATATATATATATATATATATATATATATATATATATATATATATAAATATAGCTGCGAGCAGCGATTGCGGGCCAAAGCCGGCGGTACCGCCATCCCGGTGCCTTTAGGTAACTAAAGGCACCGGGGTTGCGGTGCCACCGGCTTGGGCCCGCAATCGCTGCTCGCAGCTATATTTTTTTTTTTTTTTTTCTAACGACTATCCGGGCACTTTTGGGGTCCTTAACATGCTCAAAAACTCTTGAAACTTTGCACACGGGTCAGAACCCGCGGCCATCAGAGCCGGGCTGAAGCTGGTACACGGGCGCGGCAGGGCGGCTCGTCAGCGCCCCCTGGAACAGGGTCTGAACACTTTGTCCATAAATCAAACACGCTTGCATGTAATAATATGAAACTCGGTACACATGTCGATCTCATCGTTTCATATATACATCGCGCTTTTACTTTTTACCCCAGCCCAACAGGAAGTCAGATATTTACGGTTGTTTTTAAAATGCTTGCAATGGAATTTAATGTACTCCTCCTAGAGCATTCATCCGCATGGAACGAAACTCGGTCAGCCTGAAGTCAAGACATAGAGGATCAAAAATTGCGAGGGGATTTTTGATATCTCGAACGGTTTGGCTGTGGCGAGGAAACAAAATTATGGTGAGAAACGTGAAACAGGAAGTGTGTCCTAACTTCAGCATACATCAACCGATCTTGATGAAACTTCAGGAGTGTGTTCGCTGTAAGAGGACGATCACATGGATGTGACTATTGTGTGTCAAAGTTATAGCGCCACCAACTGGCAGCAGGAAGTGTGTCACTTTCAAAATGCTTTGAAATCACCCTCTTATTTTAACCCGATTTGCTTCAAACTTCATCTGTATAATGTAAACATACGGCAGATGTAGACCTGTGAATGGATTATTGATGTCTTTGAAACTGTTGCCGTGGCGACGCATCAAACTTTACCATTCTTTTAGGATGCTTTTGAGACCCTTAGCATGCTTCAAATTGCATGAAACTCCTCAGACACATTACATTTATTAGCCAGTAGACATGTGCAAAGTTTCAGAAACGGGCGTGGTGAGGGCTCAGTAGCGCCACCTTTTGACAAAAGTTGGGTTGTTAGTTTTATCTACAGTTACAAAAATCGGTATGTATATTGTACTCCTCGAGCCGGACAACTTTCTAATTGACACTCATTACCTAGGACCCACAGAAAGTAAGATATGTTTGTTTGAATCTGGTCATGCTCCCTTTGAACCTACATCTCTGTCTCTGTCTCTGTCTGTGTGTGTGTTAGTAGGGGAGGGGCTTAACCATTTCACTGCTGTGTGTTTTTTCTGCTGTGTAATTTCTTAATACATTTCTTAAGCCTGGTATGTTTTAAATAAGTTTTTATTTTAATTTTTATAAGTGAAGGCATAATATAACCCGTTAAATTGTAGTGCATTGACAATAGTTTTATATAATTAGTTTATTAATTAAATTAACTTGGTCCATAAACTTGATCTGAAAATTGGGTCCATAAATCAAACACACTTGCATATAATAATATTAAACTCGGTACACTTATAGATCTCATTAGCCCAAACAACTTTAAGCCAGCCCAACAGGATGTCGGTTGTTTCGGTCTGTACTGTATGTGAATGTTTTGCAAAACCAGCCTTTACATTTTTATTTCCCCCCTCTTAAGTAATTTTTAATTATTCCCACACCAAACTTCTTCAAAATTATGAAAATATATTAAAGATACTAAATCAGGCATATGTACTGGCCATCGGGACTACCGGGAGATTCCCGGTGGGCCGCGGTCTGGTTTGGCCGGCGGCCCGGCGCGTTATGTATTTTGTTTTTAAATCATTATTAATTGTAAATATATTCTATCGTAAGTATTTGTTAAATCATCCAATTCCGGACTTCTGCGTCTCTCTCATGAAGCCGCATGAAGCGGACGCGAGCTGAGAGACTGACAGGTCTGACTGTCTGACACTGGCCAATCGGAATCAAGAGCGGAGAAGCGGCCGCTCCCATAGGCAGTATAGTATCTCCCCGCCCTGTGGAGGCTTTCCGCTGGTCTCGTGAAGTTTCTCGCCGGTCTAGTCTCTGAGACCCCTACACCTGGTATTAAAATGCGATCTGTATCCAGATAAGTTATCCGGATAATAAAAAAGAAATGTTAATGCAAGGTATTACGTTGTGATCGGATTGTGATCGATATGCCTGACCATCTGGAGGTAGTCTGGCTCGCATTGTGTTCGGATCTTTACGTGTAAACGCAATCTGGTTGTTGATATCACACATGTATATTTTACTCCTCCCAAAAATGCTAAAACATAAACGAGTGAGAGCGTTTACAGGCTATGTTATAGTCAGAAATGACGGCGCTGCGACACGCATCACCGCCGCAGATGAGCAGCAGCTGAGCGACAAACCAACGTGCAAACATCGCAAATAAAAGTGAAAGTAAGTCAGAGACGCTTAATCATCTACACATTCATCTTCAAGTAAAGAAAGAAATGATCTCTTGACTCTTACCAGGGCTGTTGCCACTCTCTCTTATTGATATCTATTGATGAAATTAGCTGATGATCAATAAAATGCATGCTAAATATCTGTAAAAAACAACCGACAAAATTACTGTATGATGGTGTAAATAAAGAATCAGTCCAGCATCGCCATGTCAGTGTGTATTGATTCATCATTCCCAGCAAGCAATTTTACGTCCAAAAGACGTCTAATAGCCGTCAAAACATAGCCCAGACGTCTAGGCTAAATCAAGGCTAAATTTGGGCTGTCAGTGAAAATCTAATAGACGTCTAACCATAGCCCAAGAATAGACATCTAACCATAGCCCAAGAATAGACTATAGTCAACAATTAGACGGCTATTGAACGACTACATTTATACGTATAATAGGCAGTGCATATGGGTCTAGGCTAAAACAAGGCTAAATTTGGGCTGTCAGTGAAAATCTAATAGACGTCTAAATGTAGCCCAAGAATAGACTAGTCATCAATTAGACAACTATTAAACGACTACATATACATGCAATAGACAACAAAATGGTTAAAAGATTCTTTTCACTCAAATATAACAGGTTCACATAAATAACAAGCCATTCCAAAAAAAAAAAAACATATATAAAAGGCTTTATTTAGCAAAAGAACAACATTACGTAACTTCAAAACATAAAAATTACCACACCAATATTAAAATTAAAAATATAAAATTATTTTAACATGAACAACTTAAGATAATAAAATAGAAAACTCTGTTGCTGCTGGGAAGTTGGTCATCACAGCATCTGCCAAATAAGAATAAAATAATTAGCACAAGAAAAGCATTGTTGAAAGTACATGTACGTTTTGTGTGTGTGTGTGTGTTCTTGTGTTCTGTTTAGGTTTTAATGCACATCGGAGCTATTTGCATTATTGATATACTGGCGGATACTTTTTAGATTTGCTTATTTTATATAGCCAATCATTTGTATTTTTATGCTGTATTATAAAATTAATTTGAAAGTTTCAAACTTGAATTAATGAAGGCATTTTGAATGAAACTTCATCTTACTTTGCTTGTACAATAACAAACATTATTCTACTCTATTAGCTTATGCTCTCCAACAAGCCAATGTTCAGACAAATTTAATTTTATAATTTATATCAATGATGGACTTTGTCAAAGACAAGAGATTTAGTGAGGAAATGCTATTTTTATATCACAATGATCTAAAGAAAAGAGCCAAATATAATTGTGGATTTCATAACACTTTATAATAGATTGCATGTGTTTCATGTTTACAGCTTTGGATTCAGTAACGTTAGGCCTACACGTGCATGTACCATGACACACCCGCTAAAATGTCACGATTCCAACAACACATGATAACAAATAATTTATCTAAAAAATTAACACGTCAAAATGAAAACACAGATGCTTAAAAGACAAAAGTGGGAATGTATTTTACCTGTTGTCGTCGACCGTCAGCTGAATGCAATGCTCTGCCTCGTTTAAAATATTTGAGAATGGTCGATCGCGTGACCGGTGATCTGTGCTATCAAGACTCGCGTTGTCAGCAGTCATGTCTCAGTAGGGCTGTTGCCATCTAGCGGTTGAGAAATGTAATTGCATTTTTATTTAATTTAAAATAATAAAACAGTCAAATAAAACCGTAGATTTTTAATTAATGTGTGACTGTGACAGCAAACATGAAGCTGCGTGGGTGAAAAACAAGAAAACAATTTTAAGATTTATTTTGGCAATAGCCTACTAATCGCTGGTCTAAATCAGGGCTATAGCCAAGCCGTTAAACGTAGACCACTGATTGCCTCGATTTCGCCAGTGGGCTAAAAGCAGACTGCACATAGCCCATCCAATTCAGAGGATCGTGACTACAAATCGACCATGTCATGATATGACACTGGCACCTTGTAGATATGTTTACCAATGCGAACATGATGGGATATCAACTATCTCATGCGTTGCCTGCCCAACAATTCATTAAAACGACAATTAATCAGTTTCGACTAGAAGTGGGCTATAAATAGCCGGACAGACTATACGAGCTAGATCGCGTCTTCACACAGCCTACACATAGAAAATGTCAAAGAAATCAAACCAAACACCTTGTAATCACAGTTGACTTTGCTTACATGATGGAATATAATACATTTTGCAAGTTATTTTGGAAAAAATACATTTAGCCATGATTCAATGTTATTTTGGCTAGAAGTGGGTTACACATAGCCGGACTATATCGGGTCTCTATTTAACCTAGACGGTGAAATGAGGGCTATTGCTTGCTGGGTTGTCTCTTCATAGTTTGCAAGAGACATTTAATAAACTGAGCGTATTTGATAAACTGAGCGTAGCCTATTCATCTATCAATATATATAGGCTAACCTCATTCTTTTTAATGATCGGAAGAACGCGTATCGACCACCGTTACAGTACAATATGCATGTATGTCCATTTAAACTCGATTTTAGGTCAAATATGGATTATATCATGACACTGGCAAGAATATGGTTACATTTAAAGATGTTGTGCCAAGCATGAGAATGCTACGTTCAGCTGCTTTTGAAATAACATGTTTTTTTCCACTTCCTGAAAAGTAACCGTTTTGGACATACGTGAGTTTCATCGGGCAGCGACGATATATTAAAGATACTAAATCAGGCATGTACTGGCCATCGGGACTACCGGGAGATTCCCGGTGGGCCGCGGTCTGGTTGGGCCGGCGGCCCGGCGCGTTATGTATTTTGTTTTTAAATCATTATTAATTGTAAATATATTCTATCGTAAGTATATTGTCAAATTGTCCAATTCCGGACTTATGCGTCTCTCTCATGAAGCCGCATGAAGCTGACGCGAGCTGAGAGACTGACAGGTCTGACTGTCTGACACTGGCCAATCGGAATCAAGTTCAGATTCTAGACCTGAGAAGCGGCCGCTTACACCGTGTCCTAACTACACACGACTCCGCGACACGCGATAAAAGGTATCTTTTCCATGTAAATCAGAGTTTTTGTCCTAACCAGACGCGACGGCGACATGCGAAGTTTCTAATTTAGAAACGTTCCTATTTCTGCGACGTCGCGGCTGACAGAATGAAGAAATTACACTGGTTATGAGTACACATTATTTATTTTTAGTTAAAAATAGGTCACTGTGCCACAAGCCATAACGGATAATTTACCTCAGATTTTGAAAGCATGTAATATTATAGTGTTCAAAATGAATTCTATGCAAACATACGACTGTATTTCATAACAACGATAACTTGAGGCAGATGCCACCAAATGTGTTAAAATAAATGAATTAATTGCTGGACTTAAGTGAAAAGGAAAGCCATTTAATGACCATAGCACATAGTTGATGTGAAAAAATGAGTATTTTGCATATAAATATGCACATAAATACATATTTTTTCAATTTGTATCCCTGAAAGTGCCTGGCAGAAGCCTATACTGTCTGTGTCATAAATGTGAACATAATATTATCTACTGTCTGTGTAATAAATGTGAACATAATATTGTAACAGAATATTCTTATGCTATATTATATAAACTATATTTCATGAGGTGAAACATCACTGCCAGGAGCTACAGAATATATATTTCTGTAGGTCCTCACCGTGATGTTGCACTTCATGAAATATATGTAGTATAGCCTAAGAATATTCTATTAGAATATTAAGTGACACATAAACAAGCCCTTCAGCACACTTCTTTTTGACAGTCAAAGCGGGGGTTATGTTTTTGCACGTCATGTAGAATAACCCTAAAAGCACCAAGGTGGCGGTGCCACCGGCTTTATATATATATATATATATATATATATATATATATATATATAAATATAGCTGCGAGCAGCGATTGCGGGCCAAAGCCGGCGGTACCGCCATCCCGGTGCCTTTAGGTAACTAAAGGCACCGGGGTTGCGGTGCCACCGGCTTGGGCCCGCAATCGCTGCTCGCAGCTATATTTCAAATTAGATTGGAAATCTGATTGGATGTGCCAATTCTAAATTACGTGGCATGTTTTAAGGTTGCTTGTCAATCATTAAAGGAGTAGTTCACTTTTCAAAAAACTTTTGCTGATAATTTACGTCATCCAAGATGTCCATGTCTTTCTTTCTTCAGTCGGTTTTTGATGAAAACATTCCAGGATTTTTTTCCATATAATGGACTTCAATGGGGTCCAAACGGTTCAAGGTCCAAAAGACAGTTTCAGTACAAACTGCAAACTGTTCAAAGGGCTTTAAACGATTCCAGACGATGAATAAGGCTCTTATCAAGCGAAACAATCGCTCATTTAATAAATAAATAACAAAGTTTAAGTTTTATAAGCTCAAAGTTTTGCCTTGCTCTGTTTTGTGATGCGCGTTTGTGGCTCTACCGTTCGAACTCGTTCATCAAAATGAACAAATCTTTTCCCGAGTCAATTCGTTTCGCTCATTGAATCAACCAAATGACTCGGAAAAATATTTGTTCATTTTGATGAATCATTTAAAGCCCTTTTGAACAGTTTGCAGTTTGCACTGAAACTGTCTTTTGGTCCCCATTGAAGTCCATTTTATGGAGAAAAATCCTGGAATATTTTCCTCAAAAACCTTAATTTTTTTTCGACTGGAGAAAGAAAGACATGGACATCTTGGGTGACATGGGGGTGAGTAAATTATCAGCAAAAGTTTTTTTAGAAAGTGAACTACTCCTTTAACAAACTAGAGTGAAACTATTTCAATTGCTTATTGAATATTCTTTGTGATAATGTGTCTGTGATGAAAATAAACGTGTGGCTTTTTCAAAATATCAGCTCTGAAAGGGAAATAGAGCTTAACTTTGCGATAACTTTGATTGCAAATTGATGCAGGTCACAGCAGACTCTCTGTCGCTCGACCGCATGCTGATTTACCTGATCTGCCAATCTCTCCAACCTATTTATCAATACTTAACCGAGGAGACACGCCGTCATTTCACAGGTCAATTCACTCTAATTACGGCGTGGCGATTTAATCTGCTTTTAAACAGCCAGACGGACACTTTAGAAAAATTTCATTAACCTCCCAATTTTCAATCTCTTCTCTTTATTAGAGAGGGCATCCTGCTTTCCTCTGGCACGCTGATGAACAAAAGTGATTTAGATCAGACAGACAGAGGGAAAACAAGAGAGACAGACCCGCTTCGTATTCAAAACCATGCGAGTCGCCTATCTAGACAGCATTTAGAGGCATCAGATAAGTTTCAGTTTCAACAAAAAGTTTCAGTCACAGAGAATGCAATTACTTCTGAGTACGAACACGTCACAATATTCCTCATTATAATAATTCATATGCAGAATAAAGGGGCAGGGCCTGGTTGAGTTAGTTAGTAGTGTGTTAAACTAGTGGTTATTCAAAGGGGTGGGACATTTCCCCAAACACACTCAAAGCGCTTGACCAATCGCAACACTCTGATCCAGCCGACCAATCAGAGCACAGTGTGCTTTTCTGAAGGAGGGGCTTCATAGAGACAGGAAGTAAACAGAGCGATACTGACAGACTGGGAAGAGAGGAGCCGCAACAATGGAGAATAATGTTTTTTTTTGAACATTCAGGCATGAAAACCTGTTCTAGTAGAGCCTAAAAACAATTCAAGACTTCGTAAAAGGGCGTATAATAGGTCTTCCAAAAAATACCAGTACATTTTTCAAAGATTTTATCCAATATTTATGTGTACTGTGTTTAATCTTCTACAGTTTTTGCATGTAGAGTCTGCTTTGGGTGTAATGCACCTACCAAATCAACAACATTTTGTCATTTTAGGCCATTTGATCGAGATTTGTTCTTGGTTGGCACATCAATCCTGATGTCAAAAGTCATGCAGAGCTGGTAAATGCACAACTGTAACGTTCAAGTGCAGATTTAGCATTTTCACAGCCTGACGGCGAACGACTCCGCGCTTGTCAGACTTTTAATTGAATTTCCAGTGGAAGTCTTATCAGACATTCATATACCTGATTACCTGCGTGACCCTTGGAGCCCGACGGCAAAAATCGCAAATCTGACTGCTTAAAAAAATGAGCAACAATAAAACAATTTAGCAAATATAAGTGAATATAAAGTATTACATTTTTAAATATGGTTTTCAGGACAAGGAGCCCTCAGATTATATAGACACCAACCATATTATGATACACTCTTAGAAGAAATGGTTCTATTTAGAACTAGAAATGGTTCCATCCCCCGCTTCATATATGGAACTCCAAAATGGTTCTATATAGAACCATTTTTTTTGGTAAAAGGTTTCATTGGCCAAGTATGGAACCCCAAGGTTCTATATAGAACCCAGAGGAACCCTTTTTTTAAGAGTGTATAGAACCTTTTAGGGGTTCCAAATACGTAGCGCTGATAGAACCTTTCAAGGTTCAATATAGAACCTTTTCTTCTAAGAGTGTAGTTATGTTAAGGCAGTAGATTATAACTAAGCACATTGTTGTTGTTGCACATGCATCTTATGTCTGTATATTACTTTTCATCGTTAAATTTGAGATTTATGCATCATAACAAGGACACATGTTGCGATAAAAATCACAATTCATTAGTTGTTCACCATTGATGTAAATGATCTTAAGTCATACATTTTAATGAGTATATTTTAGCTCTATTCTCAGAATTGGGATTGTGACGAACCCCTTTTCGTTCTTCTGTCGTGTGTGTGTGTGTGTGTGTGATAGGCTCCGCCCCCTGAGCAGATGTTCAACCCTCTTGACCTCTCACACCTGTTTCAATTACAGCTTGTCACCTCGAACCTGCGCCCGCCGAGCAGAGACTGACACAAACACACGGGTCACACCCCCCCACACACACACACACACACACACACATTTAGAAGCGCTCAGACATATGCTGATGGCTCATGATGTCAATCACAATCACAGGAGAGATTTTCTATCTGTCTGTCTGTCCGTCTGTCTGTCCATCTATCTGTCCAAGGTCCTGTGTATAATGTGTGTGTATAATGTGTATCCTCCATCAGCTTCAGCGTGACTCGTTGCATCTTCTCCGTGTCAGTGTGAGATGTTTGTGTCTCACGTTCAGTTTTACAGTGTAAAGTCATTATTCTCTGTCGTCTGAGTGTCTCTGCTAAGAGCTCCTGCTTGTTTTCTCTTATCTGTGCCGCTTCACCAGAAACATTCGCACATCTGTCGGATTCATCCTGGAACCAATCACGAGTCTGCGTGCTTTAATTGAACAGGAAGTGTCTAACACATAGTTATTAGACGTGTATTCGTTTCACTTGAGAGAGAACAAAGCCTGTCCTTGTTGTTGTACTTCAAGAATTATTGCCATATATGGTGATTTGTAACTGCTAAATAATGTAAATTTTTTTATACTCCTCTGTGTATTCATATATGAAAATGCATTTTTGCATGCGTTTCGAAGGATATATATATACGGATGAAGGACGCAGCATGAGAACTTTTCAGGGTCCAACCTGTCACACATTCACAGAATCACATCTGAAAGAGTTGCTATAGTAACCATTCATTTGGACGTGCTAAAACAGGAGGTGACATGCAAATATGGCTCTCTGCCTCCCTCGCTTTCTCCCTTGATTCCTCCTCTACACCTCTTTTTTTCATTCTGTCTGTTTCTCCTGATCTCTCTCTCTCTCTCTGTGGTTGTATAAGGTATACACTTTGGTGTAGTTTGACAGCTGTGTGTGATGTAGAGGTCTCTGGCCTCATTTTTCTCAGTGCATGCATTCATTATGCATGATATAATTCACCGGGTTTCAAATATAGATGGTTTTTATACGCCGCTGGATCCGCATTGAGATTTTATAGGAACGTGGATGCAAAGCGATGAAGGCATAAAATGAAAATCAGTCACTGTTAAAGCACAAATGTGAATGAACTTAAACACAACCCTGATCCGCCCTCAAAGACGGGATGTACGATGAATATTCCACGCAGAGCGGCTGGTGAGGCTGGCGGAAAATCGCCCGTTCAGTCGGCAAACGGAAAATTACTTTTTTTTCTCGCTTTTAAGACTTTTTTCTAGCAATTCTGACTTTTTTTAATCGCAATTCCGACTTTTTACCTTACATTTATGATTTTTTTTTGCAATTTTGACCTTTTTCTCGTAATTCTAACTTTTCTTTTGTGCAATTCCAACTTTTTTCCTTGCATTTCTGACTTTTTGCACAATTCTGACTTTATCTCTCGCAATTCTGATTTTTTCCCTCAATTATGAAAATTTTACTGTAATTTTGACCTTTTTCTTGCAATTGAGACTTTTTTCACATAATTCTGAATTTTTTCCTTTTTTATCGCAATTCTGACATTTTTATCTCAATTTCAACTTCTTTCCTTGCAGTTCTGACGTTTTTTTAATTGCAATTCATTTTTTTCTTGCAAATTCTGACTTTTATATCACAATTCTGACTTTTCCCCGCAGTTCTGACAATTTTTATGCAATTTTGACCTTTTTCTCACAATTCTAAATTTTTTATCGCTATTCTAACTTTTTTCTCTCGCAATTGTAATTTTTTTTGCAATTTTGACTTTTTTCTCGTAATTCTAACTTGTCTTTTTTGCAATTCCAACTTTTTTCCTTGCATTTCTGACTTTATTAATTGCATTTGTGTTTATTTCCTTGCAAATTTTGACCTTTTTTGCAATTCTGACTATTATCTCACAATTCTAACTTTATGTCTTGCAATTTTGACTTTTTCCCCTTAATTATGACAATTTGTTTCTTCAATTTTGACCCTTTTCTCACAATTCTGACTTTTTTTCTTGAATTTCAGATTTTTTTTTAGGAATTTTGAATTTTTTCCTCTCAATTCTGACTTTTATCGCAATTGTGACTTGTTTTATAGCATTTCTGACTTTTTTAATTGCATTTCAGTTTTTCTTGCAAATTCTGACTTGCAAATCTGACTTTTCCCCTGCTAATTCTGACAATTGTTTTTTGCAATTCTGATTTTTTTTCTCTCACATTTCTGACTTTGTATGGTCTACTGTACAGTTATCATGCATGAGAATGCCTGAAGTTGAACTGACTGAAACAGTTCTGCAATGGCAGCAGAAAAGCAAGATGATGTACTCAACACATCCCTGATCCGCCCTCCAGTACGGATTCATGACGGGATGAATATTCCTCGCAGGGCGGCTGGTGAGGCAGGCGGAAAATCACCTGTTCAGTCGGCATCATTCTGGATTTATGAGTGTTGTCCTGATAGCGCCTCTGTCTTGTCAAGACTCACAGGAGCCAGTCATCCGTGACATGTATAAAACCGACCGGACAGAAGCGGCCGGGCCTGAGAGAGAGAGAGAGAGAGATGCAGGAGACAGATACACAAATGAGGCCTTTCAATCACTGCAAATCCTTTGCATTATTTAATAACCAGTAAATATTAATTGGCCGTTAGGCCCAAAGACCAGAAAACTTCAATGCCTGGCCAACATATTGCACACACAGCTAATATGAAATAATTTGCAGTATAACTGCATAATCTGCATATCCGTGTTGCATTATGAATTGTTTTCAGACAACTTTTACAACAATGCAACCACATAAAGCACAATATATATATACAGTTAAATGAATAACATGCACTGAATTAAATATGCACATGATGAGGTCGTGTGAAAACAATGTTTAAAACATTTATCATTACATAGGGATGCACAGATATTAATATTTTGCACTGATATAACCGATAAATATTTCTATTTGAGAGCCGATAACCGTTATATTGCTCTAGTTTCAAATTTTTCTATATTTTTTAAGAGCATGATTACACATACAAAAGTCTCACCATTAAAATCCACATCCCAAGCACACAATTATGTTGTTCTTATTATAATATCCTGTAGCCGACATGACGGACATTTACTGCATTTAATTTTTTGACGTTATTCCAACACTCTCAGAAAAAAAGGTACAAAAGCTGTCACTGGGGCTGAACCTTTTCAAAAGGTAAACTTTTGTCCATTTTAGGTGCTAATATGTAAATTTTAGGTCCTAAAATGTACATTATAGGTGCTAATATGTCCATTTTAGGAGCTAATATGTACATTTTATGTGATAATGAGTAAATTTTAGGTGATAATACGTACATTTCAGGAGCTAATATGTCCATTTTAGGTCCTAATGTCCTTTTTAAGTGGTAATATGACCATTTTAGGTGGTAATATGTACATTTTAGGTACTATGTACATTTTAGTTCAGAATATGTACATTTTAGGTGCTAATAAGTACATTTTAGGTGTTAATATGTACATTTTACGTGCTAATATGTACATTTAGGTGCTATAATGTACATTTTAGGTGCTAATAAGTACATTTTTGGTGTTAATATGTACATTTTAGGTGCTAATATCTACATTTTATGTGCCAATATGTACAATTCAGGTGCTAATATGTATATTTTAGTGCTAATATGTACCACTAAGGTACCAACATTCAGCCTTTGGGTACAAAAGTGTACCTTTTGATAAGGTACAGCCCAAGTGACAGCTTTTGTAACTTTTTTTCTGACAGTGAATCATATTTCAGTCATGTTGAACGGTCATATCTGAAGTGTCTCAGCTGAAGGAAATAATCCATTATTTATCCGCTTAAATATATTGGACATATTTTCTCATCGAGCCGATACTGATAAGATTAAAAATCAACGTACATCGGTCAATACCGATATGGTGGCCGATATATCGTGCATCCCTAATGCATGCTGTTTCATATATTATGAAAATGTAATGCAGTTTGCTGTCAGCAGGAAGTAATTTGCTAGTTTTCCAATAAGAGTGAGATAAAGGAAAACGTGTTTCTGCAGTCTCTGACTGTGTGAATAATTAAAACTGCCGTCCTACTTGCTTATCTTGGGGAAACCTGCAGGAAAGTTTGCATAAGCCAAACAGCGTTGGACAGGATGACTGTTAAAGATTTGTGCAAGTGATTTGAGGTAGTGTGTCTGCTAACAATGAATGCCGCATCGTCGCATGAGATTTAATTTAATTTCCTGTGAATCCAATACACATATTAATAATACACGTTTCTGGACTCATTGTGAGCCATTATTTAGTTCTTTCATCGTGGCATGCAATACTTTTTAGAATGAAATAAATCCTGTCAGATAACGTGTGTGTGTATTGACTTTGCGGTGTGTGTTATTGTGTTTTAGTTTGTCCTCCTCGCCTTCTGGTGTCGCTGCTGAGTTCCCCTCCTCGTCTCGAGCCGGGTCAGTTAATCACGCGAAGAACAAACATCAAGTTTTGTTCACAAGCGTGTTGTGTTTACACGCTTCATTCAAAACAAATACATTTTCAGGGATTATAACACAGAGAAATCATCATGGATGTAGGAGAGCTGCTGAATTATCAGGTACTGACATGTTTAATGTGTCACCGGGATCTTTATTCGGATGAGTTTGTCACTGGTTGAACTGTTTTGCTAACGTTACTTGTGTCAATATCATCATAAACTTCAATATTTAATGCAGAAATAAACTGTTTTAGACGATTATACATGCTTTAAATGTGTTTAAGGTTGTTTAAGAGGGTAAAGGCTTTAATATTATCCTTTACCCAACTAACCTAAGTACAAACGCATGGGTGTTATTGAGTGTTTGTTGTTAATATACGTTTACAAATACATTAATTTGGCCTTTCCTCGTTGATATAAACGTCTTGTGGTGGTTCAGTGTATATAAGCTGGCACTGAATAATTACCATATCCATGATCATGTGTCTTGAAATAATATCATGACTACATGTCCAAAAACTACGGTAACACTGTCATTTGGTAAATTTGCTGTTAAATAACATTTTCTTTATTATTATTGGATTACAAATTAGGTGTCTTTCAGTGCTGGGCAACGATTAATCGCATCCAAAATAAGTTTGTGTATACATAATATACGTGTTTGTACTCTGTATAAGTATCATGTATATATAAACACACAAATTTGCATGTATATATTTTAAATTAATATTTGCATGTGTATATTTTCCATTATTTATCCATAATTTATAATATATATATATATATATATATATATATTATATATAAACACATTTTTCTTAAATATATACATGCATATGTGTGTATTTATATATACAAATTAATAATTATACACAACACACACATTCATTATGTAAACACAAACTTTTATTTTGGATTAATCGTTGCCCAGCACCTATATGTATATGTGCATGTGTAAATGGGCTATGCAAAGATTAATTGTGATTATTCACATCCAAAATAAAAGTTTGTGTTTACATATATCTGTTTGTGCTGTGTAGAATTATTTTGTAATGTATATATAAATACATATGCATGCATGTAGATATTTAAGAATTATTTTCACATAAATACTATATATATATATATATATAGTCTAAATTATGATCTATATTAAGATAAATATTTTTTAAATTGATAACATATTTTCTTTAAATACTTGCATGTGTGTGTATTTATATATACAAAATAATTATACACAGCGCACACACATATATTATGTAAACACAAACTTTTATTTTGGATGCAATTAATCACAATTAATGTTTGCAATACTTTTTTCTAGAAGTCCAAATTCTTATGCAATAACATAAAAATAGATGGATGTTGAGAACAATCTCAGTCTCCGCCTTACTCTCGTGTTGTGTGTATGTCCTCTTCTCAGCCGGACCGTGGAGCGAAGAGACCCCGAGAGGAGGACAGCCATGAGGAGTCCAGAGGCAAACAGAAGAGCGCGGGTCGGGACGCCGGACGGGTTCTGGTGAGGTCAGACCTGGACGGTGAGGAGCAGCCCGGAGACGGGGACAAGATCCTGGAGAGACTGATGGATCAGGACGGAGAGGACCCCGAGGTGAGAACTGAACATGTTCATGCGAGTTTAGTCTACATGCTGATGTTGCGATGCGATTGCCGATATTACATATCTATACTGTTTTGCACATTTATTTTTTTAAACACTACAGCTCCCATGTTGAATTGTTCATGGGTCAAATTAAATTAGCCATAACTGTGAATACTTTTTGAGAAATCTGGTGTAGAAAGAGTATTTTTAACTGGGAAAAAGTCTCGTATGTAATTCAGAGGCGCATTGTAGATGAGAGTCGTGACCTTTGACCTGCTGTGTGTTAACAGGGGGAGCCCGTGGATGAGAGCACCGTGAAGAAAATGATCCTGACCTTTGAGAAGAGATCCTACAAAAACCAGGAGCTGAGAATCAAGTTTCCCGACAACCCAGAGAAGTGAGTTACGGAGAATTAAACCTCACCGTTCACTTTTAAATGTCAAACTGTGTTTTCTGTCACCGAATGCTTTTTAATATTCGCTATTCCTTCAATGCAAGTGCACTTAGGGCTGCAACAAATGATTATTTTCATAATCGATTAATCTAACGATTATTAGAATGATTAATCAACGATCATTTTCCGGCTAATCGGTAAGTTTGGAACGATTCTTCAGCTTTTTCAATTAGTTAAACATTGAGTTATACATATTCTTATTATAATATAAAAAAATTAAATCAGTTCTGCTTTTGAAATAGTTGTTTTAATGAACTTTGAGCCAACTGAACAGGTCATTCTCTTTAAGTTTTCTACTAATACAAAGCTAAATGCTAAATCTTGAAGTATCCCTTTAAGAAAAAAAGAGAGAAATGACATCACTTCCTGTTGTCGGCAGGTTCATGGAGGCGGAGCTTGATCTGAATGACATCATCCAGGAGATGCATGTGATCGCCACTATCCCGGAGCTGTATCATCTGCTGGTGGAGCTGAACGCGGTCCATTCTCTGCTCGGCCTCCTCAGCCACGACAACACTGATATCCTGCCGTCATTCCAGCATTTTTCTCCATATAATGGACTTCAATGGGGTCCAAATGGTTCAAGGTCCGAATGAGAGTTTCAGTGCAGCTTTAAAGGGCTTTAAACGACACCAGACGATGAATAAGGGTCTTATCTAGCTAAAAGAGTGGCCATTTTAAAAATAAATAGTATAAATAATTTTATAAGCACGATTGATCGCCTAGAATAGAGCAAGGCGAGCATTTGTGCTTATAAAACGTAAACTTTTTTATTTATTTTTAAAATGGGCGCTCGTTTCGCTTGATAAGACCCTTATTCATCGTCTGGTGTCGTTTAAAGCCCTTTGAAGCTGCACTGAAACTGTCAATTGGACCTTGAACCGTTTGGACCCCATTGAAGTCCATTGTATTATATTTCAGCATCATTACTCCAATCTTCAGTGTCACATGATCCTTCAGAAATCAATCTAATATGATGATTTGCTGCTCCAGAAACATTTATGATCATTATCAGTGTTGAATACAGTTGTGCCTCTTCATATTTCAGTGGAAACGTGTGTTTTCATGATTTTTAGATAAATAGAAGTTACGTTAATTTAATTGACATTGAATCTTTTGTAACATTATCGCTTTTTATGTTTGATCCACATTTGCTGAATTAAAATATTAATTTGTATAATTTCTTAATTAGTTTCTAAAAAACAAAACCTAAGTATATATTCATTATATATATATATATATATATATATATATATTAGGGCTGTCAAACGATTAATCGCAATTAATTGCATCCAAAATAAAAGTTTGTGTTTACTATATGTGGGTGCACTGTGCATAATTGTTTTGTATATGTATAAATACACACACATGCATGTATATTTAAGAATAAAAAATTATTTATATGTAAAATATTTATATTTATATATAATATTAATTATATATAAATCTATATACAGTATATACATGAAAATATTTCTTAGATATATATACATGCATGTGTGTGTATTTATATATATAAAATAATTATGCACAGTGCACCCACATATATTATGTAAACACAAACTTTTATTTTGGATGCGATTAATCGCGATTAATCGTTTGACAGCCCTAATATATATATATATATATTATATATATAATTTATATATATTATTGTACATAAAAAAACATGTTTTTTGCCATAACACACCCAAAAATATCAATATTTGCAAAAAAAAAAATTCTTGTGCATCCCTATTTAAAATATGCTTATGTTTTATCCTCAGCTGATGATCATTATTATAAATCCTTAACGTCGAGTCACATATCAGCATCGCGGTGGTTGATCTGCTGCAGGAACTGACAGACATCGACACGCTTCACGAGAGCGAGGAGGGGGCCGAGGTGCTCATCGACGCTCTGGTAAGGAGATATGTATTTAATAATCAGAGAAAAACATCACGAGAGTCGTCGTCAGAGGAGATTACGGGCGGATTCACGAGCGGTCCAGCATTGTTATGAGGAAATGACGTGAATTACTACAATATGTGTGAGAACTTCGTCTGGTATTGGACCTGACGTTTGCAAGAGAAAGAGAGAAATGATGTAATATCCAGACTGTTGTGTGTGTGTGTGTGTGTGTGTGTGAGGAGCTCGTGAACAATCAGAGGTTGATTGAGTCGTGTGGGTCTGATTGCTCCGTCTAGTTCTTGTTTTGTGCATTCAAGCGAACGTATTAACACTTGAAAGACTGTGGACAGGTGTGGACAGGCTACAAAATAGGGCTTGAAACGTAGTGTGTGTGTGCTTTATTTAGCGTAGATTAGTAGCATAGTTAATAAGTGTATCCATTAAAACTCCAAAATTACATATTTAAATGTTTTTCTTGAATGTAACTCGACACCCTTGCCTCATTTAGTATGCATGGTCCCATGAATATGCAAATGAGCCCCACCTCCACTCACTCCCTCACTCAGAGATCCACTGGTTGTCGATCACACGTTGATCTGATTGGTTACAAGGTCGTTTGTGACGTCAAAGCGTGTTTTTGAGACTGTCTTTGGTTCACTGCAGTTTTAAGGAGGAAATGCTGTCGACTCATGAACTTACACACGGTGTGTGTTAAAGCGTGTTAAAAACACCACATACACACATAAACAACATTATAAGCTCCACAGGGGGACTTTAAATTGATCAAAAGTGTTAGAAAAGATTCATATTTCAAAAGACGAATCATCACAGGAATAAATTACCGCTTAACATAGTATATTTACTAGGGCTGTCAAAAATAAAAATAAAAAATAAATAAAATATTAAAAATATAAAATAAAATATATAAAATATAATAAATTATAAAATATAAAAAAAATATATAAAATAAATAAAATAAAAATCCAAAATAAAAGTTTGTGTTTCCATTATATATGTGGGGGCACTGTGTATAAATATTTTACATATATAAACACACACATGCTTGTATATATTTAAGAAATATTTTCATGTATATTCTGTATATATATTTATATATAATTTATATTATATATAAATATAAATATTTTATATATAAATAATATTTTTTTCTTAAATATACATGCATGTGTGTTTATATATCTAAAATAATTATACACAGTGCACCCACATATATTGTGGAAACACAAACTTTTATTTTGGATGCGATTAATCGCGATTAATCGTTTGACAGCCTTAATATTTACATAAAACGGCTATTTTAAAAAGTAACAATATTTCACAATGTTATTGTATTTTTGATTAATTAAATGAGCAGAGGAGAGGCTTAAACTCCAGCAATTTATCCTCTACTTTCAAATTTTATTACTTCTTATTTATTTATACATCACAAAGTTGTGTTTTGTGTCTTTTAAACCATGATTTGTGCGATTATCTTCTAGCATTAGCATATTTGAATGTTTGTGAAATAGCTTTTCTCTGTTGGTTTAGTTGGAGGGTCAGGTCGTAGCTCTCATGGTGCAGAATATGGAGCGCCTGGACGAAACGGTGAAGGAGGAAGCGGATGGAGTTTATAACACTTTAGGTAAGACACTACACACACACACACACACACACACACACTAAAGCTGGAGTCCGCCAATGCACGTTGTTTTTTCTGTCAAAGTTAAAACAAAGTCATGTTTACAAATTCCCAAACTATAAGAAGCAACAGCTAATCTAGTGCATTTTCAGGTTAGCCGTAGAAAAATATAAATATAAAAATATAAAATATAAATAAATGTATTATATGCAAACAAGCATATAAATGAACATTTTATGTATTATAGATATGCAATATGAATAAATGTGTATTGTAAGTGTTCCATCTGAGTATAAAGCGTATAATAGTTTTATTCTCTTTTAAAGCGTGTTGGAAACACTGCGACTGGTTGTGTTGTGGACAGACGCTGTTCAGCTGCAGGGAGAGATAAATGCTCCGACTGAACGGATTTAAACGGCACATTTCCTCCATTTCTTTCCCTCTCCCCCTGTCTTCCTCTCCCGTTCCAGCTCTTGTGTAATCTCTTTCCCTTCCTCCTGAGATTTCTCTCTCTCTCGCTCTCCCACTCATCCGCTGTGAGATTTTTCACCCATCATGCCTCTGATTGAGTTATCAGGTGTCTTCAGAGTCTTTTATAATACAGATGAGTCTCAAACTCCCCTGTGATGTGTCATATAGAGCTGTTCGCTCCGCTCGCTCTTTCCGTCTTTGTGTGAGGCCCACGCTCCACAATGAGGAGTTTTTTCCTGCTGGTCCTGGAGGTGGTTCAGATTTTTAGTGGTTTCTCTGGCGCTGAAAGGGAGATGTATACATTTTTTTTTGTTGCTTTTATTGCAATTTTTTATTGAAGAGTCATATGCAAAGAATATTTTTTATTAAAGCAACAGTTCTCCCCAAAATTAAGCCTCTTAATTCTCTTTTACATATGTTATATATGGTAACAATATATGGTAATCTTTGTGCAGAATATGGTTATATATGGTTATCTATGTGCAGAATATGGTTATATATGTGCAGTATATGGTTATATGTGCAGAATATGGTTATATATGGTAATCTTTGTACAGAATATGGTTATATATGGTAATCTTTGTACAGAATATGGTTATATATGGTTATATATGTGCAGAATATGGTTATATATGTGCAGAATATGGTTATATAAGGTCATTTTTGTGCAGGATGGTAACAGTATATGGTTATTTCTTTGCAGAATATGGTTATATATGTGCAGATTATGGTTATGGTTATATATGTGCAGTATATGGTTATCTATGTGGAGAATATGGTTATATATGGTTATTTTTGTGCAGAATATGGTTATATATGGTTATATATGTGCAGTATATGGTTATATATGTGCAGTATATGGTTATATATGGTTATTTTTGTGCAGAATATGATTATATATGTGCAGAATATGGTTATATATGTGCAGAATATGGTTATATATGGTTATATATGTGCAGTATATGGTTATCTATGTGCAGAATATGGTTATGGTTATCTATGTGCAGAATATGGTTATATATGGTTATTTTTGTGCAGAATATGGTTATATATGGTTATATATGTGCAGAATATGGTTATATATGGTTATTTTTGTGCAGAATATGGTTATATATGGTTATATATGTGCAGAATATGGTTATATATGGTTATTTTTGTGCAGAATATGGTTATATATGGTTATATATGTGGAGAATATGGTAATATATGTGCAGAATATGGTTATATTGTTATTTTGCGCAGGATATGGTTACAGTATATTGTTATATATGTGCAGGATATGGTTATATATATGTGCAGAATATGGTTATATGGTTATATATGGTTATATATGTGCAGAATATGGTTATATTGTTATTTTGCGCAGGATATGGTTACAGTATATGGTTATATATGTGCAGGATATGGTTATATATTGTTATATATGTGCAGGATAAGGTTATATATGTGCAGTATATGGTTATATCTGGTTATATATGTGCAGGATATGGTTACAGTATATGGTTATATATATGCAGAATATGGTTATATATATATTTACTTGTGTAAAGTGATGTGACAGTACAGCGATGACCCAAACCGCTCGCATCGGGTCGTTGTGTCGCGTCCTGTGCGTTCATGTGTCGACTCGGATCTCTCTGCAGTTTCTCCATCAGTTATCATGGCCACTAGGTGAAGCCAAAACTAGGTCATAATACAACACACACGATTCATAAATGTCTGCGTGTGTATGCCAAGCTTGGCCGTCCACTAACAGCAGATCTGTGTGTGTGTTTGTGACAGCTGTGATCGAGAACATGGCTGAGTTTCGTCCCGGTCTGTGCACAGAGGCGGCCCAGCAGGGTTTGATGCAGTGGCTGTTGAAGAGGATCAAGGTAACGCAACTGCAATCACTGATGGCTCTTTATGAATGTTAGTCTGCTTATTAATATACTCTGAGTTTGACTGATTATTCTGGCTCAACAAATCAAATATACTGTTGTTGTCCAAACATGGCTTGAGTTTTTCCAAAATCTCTAACATGAGACCAAATTTGTCTTCAGCTTTCAAATATCTTTTTTTTTTTAATGTTTATACATGCATTCATTTTTTTTGCATGTATATAGTGTTATTGTCCAAACATGGCTTGAGTTTTTTCAAAATCTATAACATGACACAATTTTCCTAGAGATATAAATATACATCTGGTTTGTTTGTTTATTTACTTATGCATTTATTTATTTATTTTATTATTAATTCTCTAAAATGAAACCAAAGTTTCCTAGAGCTTTCAAACTTCATCTCGTTTACGCATTTATTTATTTATGCATGCATTATTTATTTATGCTTTTTGTTTATGCATTTAAGCATTCGTTTACTCATGCATTTATTTTTTATGCACTTATTTAGGTGTTGATTTATTTAGTCATTCGTTTAAAAATTTTTGTTTATTTTTGCAGTTATTTAATTGTTTTATCAGGTTATTTTTGCATTTAAATACTTGGCTTGGGATTTTTTTAATTCTCTAAAATAACCCAAATTTCCTTGAGCTTTCAAACATCATCTGGTTTATCCATTTATTTATTGATGTATGCATGCATTTATTTATTCATGCTTTTCTTTATATATTTAAGCATTTATTTATGAATTTAATTGTTTACTCATGCATTTATTGACTTAACCTGGAATTTATTTATGCACTTTTTAGGCGTTAAATTATTAAATCATTCATAAGCATTTTTGCGTTTAATTTTGCAGTTATTTAATCATTTTTTTACGCTTTTATTTAATCCTTTATGCATGTTCGTACAGTTTTTGTAAATGCATTTATTTACAACTTTTGCTTAATTAGCTTTGCTTCATTATTAATGATCATATCTATGCATGAATACACGGTCAGCAAGTGTGTAATTTCTGTGCATCAAACAGAATTGCAAAAATCAAGTTGAGTCATGTTGGACTACTCAAACAGTATTTCAGTATTTTAAAAGCACACTTTTGATAGTACTTAACGTTGACTCTCTGCACACTAAACTGGGATAGACATCAACAAAATTACACACTTCACCCTTAAAGTTAAAAGTCAAGCAAAAATAATATTTTTTGAATAACTTCAGCCTTTCTTCATGGCGGTGAGCAGAGTGTCAGCTGGTTTGAAGTTGCCTGTACTTAATGTTGGGTTTAAACTCGATTATTCATTATTTTTGAGCTGGATTTGAGATTTTCATAAGAGCTGTAGGCCTGCTTCCACAATTCACTGTGTTTCTTATCCACGTGAGGGGAAATCCTCCGCAGATTTACCGCTGGCTGCCGGAATAAGAGCGTCATGCTGTTGGAGTCTTAATGCTCCCTGAAGACTTCCATGAATCCAGCGCACCAGCAATTACACTGACAATAGCGAAGACGACGCACAGATCGAACGGGACGCTGCTGCCAACGCCATTGAAAGTGTGTTTGTTGTGTTCCCAAACAGGCCAAGATGCCTTTTGATGCCAACAAGCTGTACTGCAGTGAAATACTGGCCATCCTGCTACAAAACAATGACAGTAAGGACAAATAAGGGACGGATCGCTTTACCAATGACTCATTAAATCCGTGCTTGTGAATAATTGCAGGCTCGGTGTTGAAAATATGGAGTAACAAACTGTTAAAGGGCTTTTCACATCAATAGCAACATTCACGGCGTGTTCTTGATGTGAACGGGCCTTTAGCTTGACATTTTGTGACATTTCCAGTTGATATTATCCCTGTGGTAATGTTTGTGTGTCTGTCAAAAATGATTTGTTGATATTATGTAAAAATTGATATATTAGTTTAGATAATTATATAATATTTTGCATTGTATGCTACTAAATTATATTTATGCAGTAGTTATAAATAATGCATTTTTTAAGCATATGCATAGTCATAAATCTTTAATAATTTGGAGCACAGACTTAAGTTTGGTCTGTTTTTAAAGACGACACATGGAGGATTATTGCTGAAGTGATAAAAAAAGTAAACTTAAAGTTATAAAATTTGACATTATTGTTATGATAAACAATGTTCCCAATTTTTTTTTACTTGAAAACTGAAAATCAAAGCCATTAATCTAAACAAGCTGTGGTCCAAATTTGAAGTTGATATCTCAAAAAAATGAAATTTCAAGAAGATTTTGTTTTTGCGCAGTACCGGACATTTCCACTAGGTGAAATTCGCTTCCCATTCATTTTCAATGTGCTCATTTTTCCCCGCGATCAGTGACTATTTCTTTCAGTTTTTTTTTATTTTATTTTTTTCAGTTTTTTTTTTATTTTATTTTATCATTCTTTTATTTTGTGTGTTCACACAGCAATGTAAGTAAAGATGAAGTAAAAATAATAAAAAAATAGAAACTTAAAAAATGACTCAGCAGAACATATAGTAAAATTATATGAAGAGTTCAGATGCAAAAGCCTCTAAGTGCCATTTGAAATTTTCTTCTAAAATGATCATTTTTATCAAGCTTGTATATTTAAGTTCAGTAATTTCACTTAAATGGCAATGAAGATTAGCTATTAATTGTCATTTAAGTGAAATTACTGAACTTAAATATACAAGCTTGATAAAATGATCATTTTAGAAGAAAATTTCAAATGGAATTTAGAGGCTTTTGCATCTGAACTCTTCATATATATTCACATTTTATATGCATCAACTACCAATGATGACATGAATGAAAAAGTTTATTTCGAACATGTAGAAAAAAAAAATTATAAATGCTATAAAAGAAGTTATGCTGATATCTAAGAGCAGAGTCACTGATATATTGCTGATTTTACCCTATATTCACTCTAAATATATGCATGTAACACTTTAAATTCAATAAAGGTGCACAGTTAGTTATTGTCGATGTTAAGATGATCAAAAAACGAATTTTGGGGTTGAAACAACAAATATTGTGATATATACAATTACTGTAGTATATTAATAGGGCCCTATGATTCAGAAAACGTAGACTGAATCCAGTCGTAAAATGGATTTAATTATTGTTCATCGCGGATGAAGAAACCAAAGATCTTCAAAACGACCCTCCAAAATAAAAGTTTAAAGAATTATAGAATAGAATCGACTGAAAACCTGTTTGTTTACCCAAAATAAGTTTAATTTTCACTTTATTACATTTTAAAATATTTATTAAATTCTTTAAGTTTTATACATTCATTTGATTTCCACTGTTTTTGCATGTTAAATTTGTATTATGTCATAAAAACAAAACAAAAAATCCAGAAAGATGGGAGCAATGACGTGCATTTTGATTCTCAAAATTTAATTAAACTATAAAAACGAAATCTAGAAAAATATAAACGAAAAACAACATAAAACCGATATCGTAGTGCTTTTTCATCATGTGTGTGTGTGTGTGTGTGTGTGTGTGTGTGTTCGTGCACAGTGGGTTTCATTGACTTGAGTTTATCACATGCTCATCTCTCTGTCTCTAAGGTTTATTAGCACACTCGACTAACATTCATCATCTTTTCTCTATGTCTGTCTCGCACCACTCACTAATTTCTTTCCTCCCCCTTCGATCTCTCTCTCTCTCTCTCTCTCTCTCAGAAACAAGGGAGCTGTTGGGAGAAATGGATGGTATTGATGTACTACTGCAGCAGCTTTCAGTAAGTCCTCTCTCTCTCTCTCTCTCTCTCTCTCTCTTTCTCAGTGTGAGACTCTTTAGAGATCATCATGACCCAGAACACACTGGCAGCTTCTTTCATTGTTCTCCACGCATTTTGTCTTCATGTTGCACAACATGACCTTGCAAAATCAAATCGTTTACTTGCAAATTTTATTTATTTATTTTATTTTCATTTTATTTACATAGGGACAGTACAAAAAAACATGATCCCAGTCAAAGCTGGAAAATCTGTATTGTACATATAGAGTATAGCAAGAGCTAATTTGCATCTCAGGTCCCTAGAAAGGCTTTTCTAATAAAAAACATAAAGTAGAATAAAAGAGGGGCTGGCATTATGATAAATATACTGTGTTTTATAGTTAAATTGCCCTGGGATTAAAAAAATGCAGTTTCAATGGGGACATATTTCAATGTGCAAGTATTTTGTGTAGCTTGTGCAAAAAATATTTGCCGGTGAAATGGTAAGATAACAATAAAAATACACACCTGTGCCAAATTTTATGTAGTTAGTTAGCCATAAACACAGGCAAAGTGATAAAAATGTCCATAAGGATGCACAAGGGTTAAAGCATGAGGAAATAATGAGCTTTTGTGATGGCGAATAAGTGTCCTGGACCGCTGCATTAAAGGTTTAGCTCAGTATTTTACACTTAAAGCCCTGTTTTAAGATCGTTTCTGATGAAATTAAAGACAGTTAAGATTGAAATTTGGACGAATGCTGCTTTTCAACAGGTTTATCGTAGTTTTTGTACCATGTCAAGCCAATGGAGTAGGACAAAAACTCCAATAAATAATACTTTATATAAAACTTTATTTATTTATTTTTAAAGCATTTGTTTTGCGGGAGTAATCTTATTGGTGTTCTCCTCACAGGTGTTTAAACGCCACAATCCAGCAACGCCGGAGGAACAGGAAATGATGGAGAACCTGTTTGACGCCCTGTGCTCCTGCCTCATGCTTCCAGCCAATCGGGATCGCTTCCTCAGGGGGGAGGGGCTTCAGCTCATGAACCTCATGCTCAGGTCCGCCTCAGAGTTTACGCTCCCTTCCTTATTGCTCTTCTGCGTTCACTACTCTGATGTACTTCTTATATCTTTTTTTACTATTAGAATTATGAGAGAATTTTTTGTTGAACATTAATGGAAAGTAGAGCCCGACCGATAAAGGATTTTGAAGGCTGATACCGATACAAATATTTTTGGGTTTTAAAATCCGATATTCCGATATATCGGCCGATATTTTTTTTTTTTTTATAAAAATATTGTTGGATTTCACACACGTGTAAAAGAAAAGCTAACTTTTCAGCACAAGATACGTTTGATACTTTTTCTCCATGTCTATAAGAATTATTATGAGAGAATTTTTTGTTGAACATTAATGGAAAGTAGAGCCCGACCGATAAAGGATTTTGAAGGCCGATACCGATACAAATATTTTTGGGATTTAAAATCCGATATATCGGCCGATATTTATTTATTTTAATACATATTGTTGGATTTCACACACGTGTAAAAGAAAATCAAACTTTTCAGCACGAGATCCGTTTGATACTTTTTCTCCATGTCTAAATGTTCACTCCTCGCGAGTATAACTTACATTTTACAATGCAGGGACTGTAACTAGAGATATGCTAGTTATAAATACAGTAATCATTACTTTATTTAGGCAGGAAAAGTTCATTGTGGTTTCCAAGCTCATTAATGTTAACGTTAGCGGTCTTCCACTGATGATAGTGGCATTAGCTAGCTTTGTGGTTAGCTAGTCTATGATGAGCCATAATTTAGCAATAGATAACATCATACTGCATGCTGTAAAACATACATTTTCAATATAACAGGCCAAGGAGAGATGATTGAAGCGTGTTTCATCCGTTTTTATTTTATTTTTTAAATATTCATTTATCGGCCATTATAACTGCCGATACCGATATTATGGAAAATGCCTAATATCGGACGATATATCGGTCTGGCTCTAATTTAAAGGCGTTAATAACTCAAAGAATATTAACAAGATTGAGCTTACATTCAATCATAACATCACAATAATTATTAATTTATTTAATTGTATTATTTTATGTTTTATTTTCTCTTTATGTCTCTCTCTCTCCCACTCACTCACTCTCTCTCTCTCTCTCTCACTGTCTCTCTCACTCTCTCTCTGATTAGAATATCTGTGAACATTTGATACCGCAGTGTTTTAACATACATAAACACACACACATTACTGCGGGTCACTTGTGGTGGACATTAGGGAAACACACTGAGGTCAGACACACACACCTGCTGTCTCTCTCTCTCTCTCTCTGCCAGTCTATGTTCCTCCTCTTCTTCTTCTTGACATGTGAAATATTTTCCTGCGGCGTTGATAAACTGTTGTTTGTCATTGTGAGATGAAGGAAGTGCCAGTGTGACGGACAGCTACATTTCCCTTGAGCGAGGCCATGATAGTCGGCTCGTGTCTGTACAGAAAAGGTTCCCGGCGTCTGACACGCTGCTTATGTCGGCTTCATGTTTTATACACACCTCCAGCAGATTTATAAAACTGTTCCTAGACTTTCAAAATAACCCATGAATATGTAAACTGAAAGTGGACAAGGCTTTGTGAATGAAATTAGTTCTGTGTGTGTTTCTTGAATGAAGGCCAGTGTCTCTTGCTCTCAAATCTGAGTTTAGCCAATTCTAAAAAATACAATGAATATTTATTTTTGCTGGTTAGGTTTATTCAGTTTAAATTTATTAGTAAAATTTATTTGCAAAATATATAGTGAAACATTTAACTATCACTGCTTTTATTATATATATATATATATTATATATATATATATATATATATATATATAATTTAAAGTCTGTAGTTGTACACAATTTCTTAATTAGTTTCTGTATTATATAATTGTTTATTTTGTAATAAAATTTATGCAATACAATAGTTATATAAAATTTTGTAAACTTTTATGTTAGCTGATTAATCACAAAATAAATAATATAAATAATGTGCTGTCAAATCAATTACTTGAAATTAATATATAATAAATATTTTATATATATATATATACATAATTATTATATATATAATATATATATATATACAGAAACGCTGTATATATATAGCGTATATTATATATATATATATATAATATCTATATATTATATATATATAATACTTATATGTTATATATATATATATTTTATATATATCTATCTCTCTCTTTCTATATATATATATATATAATTTTATATATATATATATTATATTGTATGCAATACAATAATAAAATGAATATATTATGTAATATATTTTACATTTTTATACATACAGTACTTGTATAATTTTTTGCACACTTTATTGTAAATAAACTAGTAAAATATTATATATTTATTATCATTATATTGCATTATTTAGTTATGTTTATTGTATTCATTTATTTGTGAATGTATGCAAATGCACATTTTTATTTTACTGATTAAGTTTTGCTCTGATTTCTAAAAATTGCACATTTTGTCCCTTAAATGCCTTGTAAGTTGGTAATTACTTCTTGTCAGTAGTTTCAGTTTAGCTAACTACTTAATTTAGTTGGATTGCAGTTCTTTGAGGATGTTTATTTCTGATGGTGTGTGTGTAGGGAGAAGAAGATGTCTCGCGTCAGTGCGCTGAAGGTCCTGGATTACGGGATGATCGGTCCAGAGGGTTCGGATAACTGTCACAAGTTCGTGGATATCCTGGGCCTCCGCACCATATTCCCTCTGTTTATGAAGACTCCCAAGAAGATGAAGAAAGTGGGAGTCTCAGACAAGGAGCATGAAGGTTTGTTGAAACCCATAACACTCGAGTCCTGAAGCGCCTCTTCCGTTCGCTCTCTTTTTAATCTCTTTCTCACCAGTTTTATTCTTTTTAAAATGGATTTAGTTTGGTGGAGTTGCTCAATTAGTGGGAAAAACACACACACACAGAGGCATTGTAATATGACGGCGAGTTCACACTAATATCTTTTTCCCTGCTATTATTTACACTTCATCCCGCGGTTTATTCCACGGGGAGTAAACTCTGCGGCGGTGGCTCTTATTGTTTCGCCACGGCGTTACAAATAAGCTCCTCAGACGATTGTTAATGCTTATTAGAGAGACGCTGCATCACACTTTACCTCATTCTATATGTGATTTTGCACACTAGAGGAAGCGTTTCACGGATGTGTGAGGGTGTGGAAACAGTTTCAAATCAAGCTGAAATGAACCATATTCAGGATAAATGAATGCCATATTTAGTTTGAATGTATTTCAGTTGGATAGTTTTGTCAGCTGTAGTAGCCCGTACAGAAATGTTAAAGACGAACTGAAAGAATCAATGTTCATGACGTGTTGCAGGGTCCCCGCGGGTCCTTAAAAAGTCTTAAATAAAATTTTCACTTTTTAAGGTCTGAAAATGTCTTAAAATCTGAAATTTACGATAAGGAGGTCTTAAATTTCAAGTACGGACCTTAAATTTTAAAGTAATGACTAAAAGTTGTCAAAAATACAATGACTGTCAACTAAAACTAGACTAAAACTATGAAAGACAAAATTACTAAAATGTGACTAAGACCAATAAGCATTTTCATCTGAAGACTAAAACAAAAATGGCTGCCAAAATTAATACTGTCGTGTCATGCTGAATATTTTCTTTTTTTTTTGTCATGGTAAAGTCTTAAATTTGCCTTTTAGAGGAGTTAAAAAGGTCTTAAAAGTCATTAAATTTGCTGTTAAAAAATGTGCAGATTCCCTGTGTTGTTTATGACAATAAAAAAAAAATACACTAAAAAAAGTATTTAAAATATCAGTGTATAATAATGTGTCTTAATGCTTAAACGTCTTGGTGTAAACTGGTTTGGTTTAGATTGAGAATTAAATATGCAGCTAAATTAATAAAAAAATAATAATGTTATACTGTATATAACTGTATTCAACACTGATAATAATCAGAAATGTTTCTTGATCAACATATTAGAGTGATTTCTAAAGGATCATGTGACACTGAAGAAAATTTAGCTTTGATCACAGGAATAAATTACACTTCAAAGTATATTAAAACAAAAATACATTATTTTAAATTGTAATTTTTTTCTGTATTTTTGACGAGCATAAGAGATTTCTTTCAAAAACAAAAAAAGTAATATTTCCAAACTTTTGAGCGATACTGTATGTGCACAAATATATTTAAATATGTTCTTGCAGCAAGTCCTCAACAGTAACTTTTTATCCTTGAAAATGAAAGCATTTGTATTTTTCGTGTATTAGTTGGTTTGTTGCTTTAGGAAACGTGATGGTATTATGATGATGTGAAATATGGTTGTTGTGAGATTACGCCGCCATCAATCATCTGTTAGCGTCTTAATCCTCGACGTTTGTTCAGAGACAAAAGGTGCTTATGAAGACGCAGACGCATTAAACTGATGAACTAATTATCAGCTTTGACGACTGAGAGTTTGACTAATTCAACAGCTAAGCTCTCACTCTTGATGGAGAACCTTCCGAGTGATCCCTGTGTAAAACTCCCTGTGAAATATATTCCTCTCCATGACGACGAGGGACCGCGCGCATTAGCATTAGCATTCGTAATTAGCTGATTAGCGGAGAAGAAAGATTTACCGTGGAGAAATAACGTCTTCGCATTGATTGTAAAGTCTATTATTGACGGATAATGGTTTGAAAAGACGGCAAAAAAAGTTTCAGCGCCGTTAATCACCAAACCAGTTTACAGCGCCCTCCTTTTGTATTTAGCCGTAAATGGAGCGTCCGCAGGTAAACAATCCCTGACGGGCTCAAAGAAAAGGAGACGGTGTTAAATTAATCTCACTCCCGCTGTGTTTCGGGCTCCCTTTCTCTCCTCTAGAGCGGCTTTAGCCCAATAATTACATGTCATTGAGCTGAAAAGCGGAAGAATTGTCAGGATGTGTTTAGTTAATGATGTCATGACGAGCTGAACTTCTGTCTCAATCGCAGTGAACTTTGAACTCAGAAGTCAATTAAACTACTTTAGTGCGGTTTGGATGTTGTGTGAGTGTGTGTTAGGGTGAATACCATCAAACAAACCAATGTGGGACGATTATAAGTGTGTTTGGGACATGTTACTTACACTAAATCATACCCTGAAACTGTAATGTCTATCTAACTTAAAGGGGTACTACAGGATTTAGCATTAGCTTTGTATTAGTAGGAAACCTGTAGTAATTTGAAATGAAAGATTTGTGTTTTTTTGTCTGGGGAAAAAATCCTCAGATTTCGCAAAAATCATCATTTTGCGTAGTAGGGTCTGTCCCACATGTCCTCAAAAATGTCCTTTACAGTTTTTGTTACTTTTCCTATTTGACTGCGTTATCATTTGTAAGGTGTTGAAGAAAAAAATCCCACCGAAGGAAATGTGAACCTTCCCATTTTGGTCAAGCCAATTTTATAAAACAAATGCCATTAAGCTGACTGCACTTTTTGATATTAAAAATAGGAACAAAGAAGCAAATTACAAACAATAGGACAAATACAATGTAAAAAAAATTGATAAACAAGGTTTTCCAGGTTTATTTTACATATAGTAAGAAATACAGAAATTGAATAATCAAATGTACAAATGTGTATTAATTAAATATAAAAAGTGATTGTTAAAATTATCAGTGATTTTTTTTTATTAACAATATATGAAATGGATGGCAACAGTTTATTAGGCTGCTGTCCCTTTAAGAGCAAATGCCCTGCAATAGAATCACGATTAATATGTGCCGCTGAAATAATTTTAATATTTTATTTTATCTCGCTTTAACTTTCATGCCAAGCAACTAAACTTTATTTTTATGGTTTTAGTTTTATTCTGAATTTTACTATTATTTAGATTTAAATCATTTTAAATTAAAAAAAATTGTATTTCTATTCTGAATTAGTTTTATTTTTTAACATTAAAGTTTTAATAATTGTATTAAATGTCTATATAGTTTAAGTAGACATTAAACTAAGTTTTTTCAACAAAGCAGTATTTTAAGTTTTTAGTCTTACTTTGAGTGATCAGTAGGGGTGGGCAACGATTAATCGTTAGCAAAATAAAAGTTTGTGTTTACATAATATATGTGTATGTAGTGTGTATAATTAATTTGTATATATAAATACACACACATGCATGTATATATTTAAGGAAAATGTGTTATTAATATGTCAAATATTTATATTTATATATAATATTAATTATGTATAAATATATATAAAATATATACATGCAAATATTTCTTAAATATATACATGCATGTGTGTGTATTTATATATACAAATTAATTATACACACTACATACACATATATTATGTAAACACAAACTTTTATTTTGCTAACGATTAATCGCGATTAATCGTTGCCCATCCCTATACCTGACTCTGAAAGCGAGTCAAGCGTCAGTCTGATAATTTCTCAGTGTTTATAGAGTCATTTGAGTCTAAATTGCTGGAGCGGTTTGTCTGTGGCGGAGGATAATGATTCTTTAGAGAGATGTTTGAGACAAACCCATTTGCTTTGACGTCTCGGCGGCGACTCAAAATTGGCCGAATGTGAACCGAACAAATGGCGGAGGGGAGAAGCAGCAGTTCATTTATTTCTAATGATGGTCTTTTAACTGCTTTTTAATCTCTACCGGACACGTGATAATTGCGGGAAGCGCTGGATCGCTGTGCTAAATTGGATCAGAAGCGTTGGTGTAATTTGCTGATCTCCAGAGCTCTGTTAATTCTCTCGCTTCAAATGAAACTTGGAATCGGATCATTGTCCTGCCGTTCTCAAAGGTTTCGCTAATGGATTCATTATTGAAAATTAGCCGTTCTTTGGCTGCAGATTCGCGTGTTGATAATGTGATAATCCGCTTTGTTTCGGAGGGATTTTCCTGAACTGTAACAAAACACCTTTGTCTTCTCTCTGCATATGTTTCATTTGATTATTCAATTTCTGTAGTATTTCTTACTAAACATAGTGTACCTGAAAATGTCTTTCCACTTGCATTCTGTCTCTTCAAGTAGTGTTTCATAACATTTATTTATTAGATTTTAAAGGGATTTTTCGCTCAATTTCACCCTCTTGTTGTTGCGAACCTGAGTTTATCAATCTCCATAAAGTTGAAGCACAGTAAATGTCCTTGTGACTTGTGCACGGTTCCACGTCTATTTTATATGAGAAACACTGACATTTAGTTGCTCTCAAATAAAAAATGGTGTCGTTGACCTCAGAGACATTTGGGTGCAGTGTTTAATGTTAATGTGCCATTTTCTAATCCATTTACGCTTTGGTAGATTGTAATATCGCGGAGTAAAGACTTTATTATGTCTGTTGCTCGCACATGTATGACTTCCAATTGTTTGGAATATTTTATGAAAATTTAGTAAATTTTAATATATTTTTTTCTTATATTAAATACAAAATTTACATTTATTTTAAATTAAAAAAACACATATATTATACATATATATATATACAGTATATACACACATGCATATCTAATATATATATATATATATATATATATATTTTTTTTTTAAATAAAGTATATATAAATAATTTATTATATTATAATGTAAATGTATTTTGAATATACTATATTGTGTATAATTAATAAAAACATATTTAGTAATTATGTACAATTTTTTTATAAACAATTACATTTATAGTATTTAAATTATTACACATACATAATAGTTTTAATGTATATATAATTTATTAATTATATTTTAAATACATTTTTCTAAATGTATTTTTATTTGTAAATGATTTATTAAAATGTGTAATAACAAACATGCATATTTATTAACCATACACATTTTTATAAATTATTACGTTTTATGACACTTTTTTCAATTTTATATATAATTTTGTTTACAATATTAATTATATATTTAAGTACATTTTTCAACAATATTTTTAAATTAATTAATTATAATTATTAATAATATAATAATTTAATTTTTTTTTTTAAAAGGGGTTCTTTGTTTGGTGCCTAATGACAAATGATAGAAAATCATTTAACACTGTATTAGTTTTTAATTATAAAAATTTTAACGTCTTTCATATTACATATCACATTATATTTCAAGCTAAAAATGGATCAAATTACACTTTTCCCCATTGTATTTGCATTTCATTCATCCCTCTTGTTAGAGTAGTGCCCCGCCCCTACCAGAAGCCCCACCCCTTCACACCCTGCCAGCCAATGGCCTTCCCCCCTGTTGCCACGACGACCCGGAGTGATGTATTTTTGGTAGCCGAGTCTTCTTTCCTGCGTGTAATGATGACAAAAGCTTTCCCGAGGCAGAGCTGGGAGATAACGCACTTATCTCAGACCTCTCTGCTCTCCTCCGCTCCCCGTGGCGCTGTTCCTCGCCCCAGACACTTTATTCCTCCGCTAATAACGTTCACTTTTCTCTCCCGGTGGCCTCGAGTCGACATCATCCGCAGTGCTGACCGAGCGCTTCTCCTCGTGCTCTGTGATTAATGCGTCTCCTTCGTTCACCCGGCGCATTAGAATGCATGTGTTGGTTAAGAGATGCTGTTTAAACTCATTTGTATTCAGCGGCGATGAAGGCCAAGGCAAAATTAAACGGTTTTATCAAGGCTTCCTGATTACATGATGTGAGTGTTTGTGCAAGACGCTGTTTAAATATTGATTTTTAACCTGATGAAGGACTACTCTTATGAGCGTGTTGTTTTAGAAGATGTTTTTTTTAAGTATAACCTTCTCAAACACTCATACAGTGTTTTTTGAAGTTTAGTTCCAATCCTTGATTCTGATTGGTCAATAGCTTTGCTTTATTCATGATAAAACATGGCTTTGACGCTTCACCCAACGGTTTGGAAAATGCGTAATATCGGCCTGCCGATTTATCGGTCTGACGCTAGCGTGTGAACTAGGCTTTAGTGAGCACAAGGGTCGACTTTCAAACACACACACACACACAACCGACCCCAAATTTCTGAACGGTAGTGTTTAAAAGCAATTCAAAGTGAACTCGATGTGGTCTCGGTGTTGTTCCTGTGTTTAGTGTGAGTGTGTGACAGGGGTGTGTTAAACGAGGGCACTGACGCTTGTTTTCTCCCTCTCCCAGAGCATGTGTGCTCCATCATCGCCTCCATGCTGAGGAACCTCAAAGGCCAGCAGAGAAGTCGTCTCCTCAGCAAGTTCACAGAGAACGACTGCGAGAAGGTAAAGATAAGACAGCTGACGCGATGCCTTATTATCTCCTGCTTCTATATTCGGCCGAGAGCGCGGCGGACGGCTAAGATTATACAGAACACGCCGTCTAACTCATTTACTAACAAAACACAACCGTCTTGGCTATCCGTGTCGGTTATAAGACACATATCAATTTATTAATCATAATGTTAAATTAAACATTTACTAATGCATTTTTAAGGTTAGTTAACATTAGTTAGGACACTGTGAACATTTTTAATAGTCTATTAACTGTCTATTATTTATTTCTTTTTTGGTTTGTTCACCTGTTTTCATTTATTCTTTTGTTTTCTTTCATTTGCTGTTGGTTGATTTTTGTTCATTCGTTCTTTTTCCTCTTTCTTTGTTCATTTGTTTATTTATTGTTTTATTAATTATCTCAGTATATTCTTTACTATTTAAATTTATTATTTTGTTTGCTCTTTCATTTGGTGAAAGTTGGTTGTTTTTACGTTCTCTTTTTTGTTTAATTTGTTTTTTATTCAGTCTTTTATTAAATCTTTCAATGTTTTTTTTTTGTTTGTTCACCCATTTTCGTTTATTCTTTTAGTTGTTTTTGGTTTTTTTGGATTTTTTGATTTGCTTGTGTTTTGTTCTGTTGGTTTAATTTTTATTCATTGTTGGTTGGTTTTTGTGTCACCCCCCCCTTTTTTTAATAGACATGAAAATGCACATTTCGAACTTAAATGGTTGTAAATCAAGATTGTTTTAAAGAAGACATTTGGCGGATTTTTAAGAAATAAATTAAGAAAGTGAAGCAGAAAAAAAGAGAACTTTGAGTTTATAAAAATATACAATGTAAAAAAATTATTAATATTTTATATAAAATATATTTTTTCTAAATCTGTGAAACTCTAAAACTGCAGACAAATCAAAGCCAAAAATCTGAACAAGCTGTGTTTAAAATTTTAAGTTGATATCTCAAAAAAATGAACACAAAAATTGAGATTTTGTTTGCGTGCAGTACCGAACGCTTCCACTTGGGGCACAACCAGACTCCATTAATGCCCATATAAGGGCGCCTCCATTTCCATATGCGTTTTGAGTAATCTGAACCATCATTTACACAATTTTCAAACAATTTATGAAGTAGACATCCTATTCAGAAGTAATATGAGAATTTTGGCAGATTTCAACCTCTAAGAAACACATGCAAAGTACACGCATGTGCGTTAAATCTTCCTCCCACATCACAAAAGGTGAATTTATTATAATTTTCTTTATATTAAAAACATTTTCAGACCTTTTTTTGTATAATAATTGAATGTATGGTATTTTTAAAACTCTCAGCATGAAAACAAACTGAGGTTTCTACCTTTTTTTTCATGATTTTTCGTGTTCATTGCTATTTCAAAATAAAGGTCTGAACATGCCTTGGGAGTATGAAAATATTCTTGTTGCAAATTGATAAATTACGGCTCCTCTTTCAAATGACATATAGTTTGTTCTAACAATATTACTTAGTTTTTTCTAAGATATTATTGTTTTAAAAATATAATAGCAAGGCACCTGTGGGATGGTGACATAGGGCTGTCAAACGATTAATCGCGATTAATCGCATCCAAAATAAAAGTTTGTGTTTACATAATATATGTGGGTGCACTGTGTATAATTATTTTATATATATATACACGTATGTATATTTAAGAAAAAAGTAGTATTTATATATAAAATGTTATATTTATATATAATTTAAATAATATATAAATCTATATACATGAAAATATTTCTTAAATATATACAAGCATGTGTGTGTATTTATATATAAAATAATTATACGCAGTGCACCCACATATATTATGTAAACACAAACTTTTATTTTGGATGCGATTAATCGCGATCAATCGTCTGACAGCCCTACGGTGACAGCTAAGTTTTGTTTGCAGGTTTTTGTTTCTTTCATTTAGCTAGTTTTAAAACGAATGTCTTAATTCCGTCAGTCTATCATTTATTTCTTTTTGATTTGTTCATCTTTTTTCGTCTATTCTTTTGCCTGTCCATCAGTTTTGGCTCTTTCCTTTCGTTTCCCTTGTTTTGTTGACTTTCTGGTTGTTTCGGCCAGCCGTGCCTCGCTGTAATGTGTCCTGCGTGTGTGTTGTCCTGACTCTCTCTGCGGTTCGCTTCATCTTGTGTTATACGTCTCCTTTAGTCCCTGTCGGGGGTCTCCATACATCACCTGGACGAACACGTGTGCTGTTATCGCTCAGCAGTCACTACACTTAAAATAACCCTCACAGTCCTGCTGGGCCCTGTTTCATCACTCTGACAGGAGCAGTGCATTATTGGTAGTTTCACCAGCTAAGAGATTTCGGCCATCATGTTTTCTGTTTTCTGTCACAGCAATCGCTAAGAAAGAGGATGACACGTCTCTTTTTGTCTTTAAATAACGTCTCGGGTGGGATTTCTCCGCAGTTGAATCCGGCACGTCTTTGCTAGCGTGTTTGTGTGGCGTTTCGGTGCATTTGTAACGTATGCTCACCCTCTGCAGGTTGACAGACTCATGGAGCTGCATTTTAAGTACCTGGAAGCCGTTCAGCTCGCAGACAAGAGGATCGAAGGAGAGAAGCACGTAAGATTCACACACACACACACACACACATTCACGCTTGATTGGCAGTATCTCCTCTGCGAGGGCAGATCTGTGTGTGAAGATAAGAGCAGACCTACCAGAATCAAGCCAGCGCAGGTCGACACGCTGCTTTGTCGGTCCGCTCGCCTTTAAAACTGAACGCTGTTAAACTTTTACACCGAGCCGTGATTGAGCACACATTCCCATCAGCCCTAGAGTCGGTGAAGTCGCAAATCAACAAACACCCAAACAAAAGCCTCATCATTGGGTTGGTCTTGCGCCATTTAAAGGAGCAAGCTTGTGTTGGCGTGATTCAGATATGTTCTCGAACTTAAAGGAGTAGTTCACTTTTAAAAGAAACTTTTGCTGATAATTTACTCACCCCCATGTCATTCAAGATATATATATATATATATATACAGTATATATATATATAATTTTTCAAGGTCCAAATGAGAGTTTCAGTGCAGCTTCAAAGGGCTTTAAATGACACCAGACGACAAATAAGGGTCTTATCTAGGACCCTTCGAGTCATGACTCGAAAAAAGATTTGTTCATTTTGATGAACGAGTTCGAACTGGAGAGTCACGATTCACGAACGCTCGTCACAGAACAGAGCAAGGCGAGCATTTGAGCTTATAAAACTTCAAATTCTTTATTTATTTATTAAAAAAGCGCTCGTTTCGCTTGATAAGACCCTTATTCATCGTCTGGTGTCGTTTAAAGCCCATTAAAGCTGCACTGAAACTGTCATTTGGACCTTGAACCGTTTGGACCCCATTGAAGTCCATTATATGGAGAAAATCCTGGAATGTTTTCATCACAAACCTTAATTTCTTTTCGACTGAAGAAAGAAAGACGTGGACATCTTGGATGACATGGGGGCGAGTAAATTATCAGCAAAAGCTTTTTTTGAAAAAAGTGAACTACTCCTTTAAGACCATGATGCTGCATGTTTGCTTGTGGGAAGATAATGTAGGAACAGTCATAATTCGAGAACCGGCATTGTTTTGTTTATACTGGACAACTATAATGTTATCTCTTAATACTTCAATTATTTCTTCTTAATAATAATTCGGTTTTTTATTCATTAAGTCATGTATGCATATATGTATGAACAAACAGTGAATAATACTTCTACAACACTTATTAACCTTAATTAATGCTAAAAATCTTATTGTAAAGTGTTACCATTTCATATAAATCTAAAGAGTCAGTAAACAGCGAAGGACGCAACCCGGAAAAACTATCGCTGTGGATTTTTGCCGATAACGATAGTTCCACCAATCAACTATCGGTACCGATATATCGGCAAAACCGATGAATCGGTCGACCTCTAGTTGCACTAGTTCACAATATGTTATTATTACATTATAATTTAATACATAATACAGTATTGTTATTAATAATAAGAAAATGTAATAATATATAATTAATTTGTTGGCATTTAATTGGCATGTGGTCACAGGTGTGTGTGTTTAAAGAGTTGTGTGTGTCAGCCAGTGTTAATTAAAGTGGAGATGATTAAAGGCAGATCTTAATGGATGATAATTGGCAGGTTGGGGTGATTAACGTTCATTGTGTAACTGGTATGTGTGTTGTGTTTGTAGGTTAAGCTGTGCTGTGTGTGTGATTTATACAGTGTGTGTGTGTGTGAGCTGGAGGATATTGGCGTGTGTGTGTGTGTGTGTGGATGTGAGCTGGGCACTGATCAGGACTCCCGCGGCTCGTGTCTCATCCATCCTAATGTGTGTTTAAGACAGGCGTTCTGTGTTCAGGGTTGCTTTCTAAACATGCTTGTGACGAGATATCTTGAATAATAATTAAATAAGATCCCCAAACTAAGAGAAATGATCATATTAACCAACCCGTCGTCTTTCAGAGCGGATTAAGTCCATCTAGGAATATATGCAGTAATCCAAGTGGACTTTCAATGCTATTTTTAACAAAGACGAGATCATCATCGGCCCCTTTAGAGACGTAATAATTTGTAAATCTAGTATAAAAATTGAGTAATTACATGTTGTTGTTGTTTTAAATGTAAAAATGCTGAAAGTTTTGTGTTTTAGGGGTCGGTTAGTGTGAGGGGACAGAGTATACAGTTGGTACAGTATAAAAACATGCCTCCCGTTTAGACGTGTGTGTGTGTGTGTGTATTTAAGTGCATGTGAGAGTGTGTATGGGGAAGTCACTGATCATATTTCAGGTCTTTGTACAGGTGTAAAACCGTGTCGTGTGTGTGAGTGTGTATGGGGAAGTCATTGATCATACACTGAAAAAAGGTAACACTTTACAATAAGGTTCATTAGTTAACATTAGTTAACATGTACAATATGTGAACCATACTTCTTCAGCATTTATTAATCTTAGTTAATATTAATTCCAACATTTACTAATACGTTATTAAAATCAAAGGTTCTAGTAGTTAACATTAGTTAATGGACTGTGAACCAACATGAACGCACAATGAACAGCTGTATTTGTATTAACTAACATTAACAAAGATTAATAAAGACTGTAATTAATGCATTGCTCATCGTTAGTTCATGTTAGTTAATGCATTTACTAATGTTAACTAATGAACCTTATTGTAAAGTGTTACCGGAAAAAATAAAGGCTTTATCTAATCAATAAAATTGTGGCAACATATTACAAGGGATATTATTAATTAAATTGTACAAATTATAATTAATTACAATATTAATTTGATTAACTATTACTCAATTCTAATTTGTTCAATTTAATAAATAATAATGCTTGTAATCTGTTGCCACAATTTTATTGATTAAATAAAGCATATTCATTTTTACAGTGTATTTCAGGCCTTCGTACAGGTGTAAATCCGTGTCGTGTGTGTGTGAGAGTGTGTATGGGGGAGTCCCTGATCATATTTCAGGTCTTTGTACAGGTGTAAAAAAATGTTGTGTGTGTATGTTTGAGTGTGTGTGAGAGTGTGTGAGGGGAAAACATTGATCATATTTCGCTCAGCTTTAGTTTCAGGTCATTGTACAGGTGTAAATCCGTGTCGTGTGTGTGTGTTTATGTGTTTGTTTGTGTGTGTGTGTGTTTGAGTGTATGTGAGAGTGTGTATGGGGAAGTCATTGATCATATTTCAGGTCTTTGTACTGGTATAAAACCCTGTCGTGTTTGTGGAGTGTGTGGGTATGTGTATGTTTGTGAGAGTGTATATGTGGAAATCATTGATCGTATTTCGTCCAGCTCTAGTTTCAGGTCTTTGTACAGGTGTAAATCCGTGTCGTATGTGTGTGAGAGTGTGTGGGGGAGTCATTGATCATATTTCAGGTCTTGGTACAGGTGTGTGTGCCTCTCTGCCTCTCCTCTGTGTTCTTCAGGCCTGTAAATCGTGTCTGAGAGGCGGTGACAGGAATATGAGTGTGGAAATGTCCGGTCTTGTTTCGCTCCTGTCGACTGAACGCACCGGCACTCCCTCCAGATGGATCCGCGCTCCCGGCTTTCTCCGAGCGCTATAAAACTATATCACCCAAAGCAGAGCCCTTGTTTAAGGACGCCGACCCGTCTCGCCTCCTTTTACTGCCTAATGACAGCCACAAATTCTCTCCGGATTGCATTTCCTAAACACAGACCCCCATAAAACCCTCTCGCTTTACCGCAGCACTCTTTGGGAAATGTGGAAAGATCCTCGGAGGAAGCGTTTGGCAGGGTGTGCTGGGATTAATTTGGTGTCGGCGTGTCCCGTGAGACTGGATCACAGGTCCCGGCGCTGCTTTGTTCAGCCTGTCATATTAACACCTGTGCCAGCCTGCCGTTCTCCAACATGAAGTGACTAAAAATCACTCGGTTCCCGGAGGTGAAGCCGCTTGTTATTTGCACTGATGTAATTGACTTGCCGAAGGCTTTCCCTCTGTAACGAGACTCGAGTAACGAATGCGAAAGATCAACCTGTTCTGACATCCAGGTGATTTTTGCTCACAGTAAAGTATGAAGTAAAATTCCTGAAATTAACATGTTCCCGCTCAGTTCATTAGTGCACATTATTTTTAATAAAATGAATGTTTTTTTATTTTATTTTTTTTAGGGCTGTGCAAAAATTAATTGTGATTAATCGCATCCAAAATAAAAGTCTGTGTAAAAATAATATATTTGTGTGTGCTGTATATAATTATTTTGTATATATAAATACACACACATGCATGTACATATTTAAGAAAATGTGTTATTCATATATAAAATATTTATATTTATATAATATAGATTATGTATTTATATATATGTACAGAATTGAAGCGCAAATAATTCTTAAATATATACATGCATACATAGGTATTTATATATACAAAATAATTATATACAGCACACAAAAATATATTATGTAAACACAGACTTTTATTTTGGATGCGATTAATCGCAATTAATTTTTGCACAGCCCTAAAAAAATAAAATAAAAATAAAATAATTATTTTGTATATATAAATACCTATGCATGCATGTATATATTTAAGAAAATGTGTTATTCATATATAAAATGTTTATATTTATCTAATATAGATTATGTATTTTTATATATATATATATATATACAGAATTGAAGCGCAAATAATTCTTAAATATATACATGCATACATAGGTATTTATATATACAAAATAATTATATACAGCACACACAAATATATTATGTAAACACAGACTTTCATTTTGGTGCGATTAATCGCAATTAATTTTTGCACAGCCCTAAAAAAAATAAAATAAAAAAAAAATAATTATTTTGTATATATAAATACCTATGCATGCATGTATATATTTAAGAAAATGTGTTATTCATATATAAAATATTTATATTTATATAATATAGATTATGTATTTATATATATATGTACAGAATTGAAGCGCAAATAATTCTTAAATATATACATGCATGTGTGTGTATTTATATATACAAAATAATTATATACAGCGCACACAAATATATTATGTAAACACAGACTTTTATTTTGGATGCGATTAATCGCAATTAATTTTTGCACAGCCCTATTTTTTTTATTTAACCTTTGTTTGTTTAATTTTTTTTTCCTAGATAAGACTCTTATTCCTTGGCTGGGGTCATGTTGAGATTTTGAAGACCTTCAACATGTTGGACCCCATTGAAGTCCACTATATGGAGGAAAATCACAAATAATGATTGGTTTGAAAAGGAAGAGCCTCAATTGAGATGCTCTAAAGGAGGAACTTGACCTTCATCCTCATGCCCGGCTCAAAAATCCTGTTGTTTACTGGATTAAATCACAGTCTGTTCTTAGAATGGCACTGAAAGCATCTATATTTCCAGCAGAATGGTGTTGGCCAATCTAATTCTCTCAGAACGATGTAAGCCTGTGTTCTGTGTGCCTTCAGCAACCCGTGTCCGCTGTGCACTTCAGCTCTCGCCAAGCTGCTGTTTCTGCAGCGATCTCAAGCCTTTCTGTTCATGTGCGTCCCAGTGTTTTATGCCGGAAAAGATCTGAATCCCCTGGAGAGAGGCCAGTGTCGATCGCCGCAATTATGGCATTCAGCTAATGCCAAATGTCTTTGTCCCTTTAGATTCGTCTGCGGGTGCTGAAAAGCTGAAATCTGTGAAAAAGCAGCCTTTTAAACTGATCTGAGATCAGTTCCCATGACATCCTGAACCTTTTCTAACAGGAGGAGAACATGCATGGAGTTGCATGGCAATATACTGCTCTGCATGGGATTTCCTTGCAAATCAAAATGCATTTATTTATTATGAGTCTACTGGTCATCATTTTATTACCTGTAGTAGGGTTGCACGATATTGGAAAGTACTAGTTTTTCCGCAATATATATGTTTTAGATATGAAAAGATACACAAATTGTCAATGGATGAATAGAATAGCTAAGCTTTGAAACAATTAATCGTTCAAGAGAGAGTAGGGTGATATGTATTGATACATATCTTTAAAAAAAGCATGTTTTTTTTTTTGAGTGCCAAAACTTGAAAAATGTGAGTGTTCATGCTTGGGTTTGCCTTTTCCAAGATGCAGCTTTCAGAAAACATAAAGTTGAACAAAAACAGGCCACTAAATTTCATTGGCCACATTCCCACAGTTTTGTCACCAATTCATTGACAATAAAATAAAAATAATTTATAGGGCTGGGAAACGATTAATCGCGATTAATCGCATCAAAAATTATAGTGTGTATAATTTTTTTGTATATATAAATACACACATATGCATGTATATATTTAAGAAAAATGTGTTTAATATATCAAATATTTATATTAATGTATTATATTAATTTTGCATAAATATATATAAAGTGTATATATATGCAAATATTTCTTAAGTTTACATGCATGTGTGTGCATTTATATATACAAAATAATTATACACACTACACACACATATATTATGTAAACACAAACTTTTATTTTGGATGCGATTAATCGCGATTAATCGTTTCCCAGCCCTAATAATTTATTGTGATTAATATTGAATAGAAACAATACATATACCAACTGCAAAATATATTGTAATAATACTTTTTTTTTTTAATTTTTCAACTGTAAGCCATCAAGCATTTTTTGGTATTTTCTTATTATTATTAAATAAAAACATTAAAGAAATAAATTGTAATAATACTATTGTTCTGTAATGTGTAAAAAATCGAGTAATAAAAATACTACTAATTACTCTAATATATATATAAAAAATGAGTAGTAAAAATACTACTAATATTTAGTGTAATATAACAAAATTGAGTAATAAAAATATTACTATTTAAAATATATATTTTTTATTAATAAATTTTTTTTAATAATATTTAATATTTATCTTAATTTATTCATTTTCAAATGTTAAACCATCATGCTTTTATTTTGACGGGTTGCTGCCATTAAAAATATGCACTGTGTTCATTTACATGCATACAGTGCAAAACCGCTTTATTTTAGATTTATTTTATTAAAACACAGCTTGCATGATTGGACAGTTGCACTAAGCAATAACAATATGAATTAATTTTCAATAACTTGTGCCGCTCAGGATATGGTGCGGCGTGGCGAGATCATCGATGATGCGATGGACGACGAGTTTTATCTGCGCAGGCTCGACGCCGGACTCTTCGTTCTTCAGCTCATCTGTTACATCATGGTGGAGATGTGCAGTGCTGGCGTTCCTCAGGTGCGTCACACACAACCCTCGTCACACAGGCATCGTCTCAGGTGGAATTAAAGCTCAATGTGTTCAATTCTGTGTCTCCAGTTACAGCAGAGAGTCCATCAGATCCTCAATCTCAGGGGAGGATCCGTCAAAATAGTTCGGCATATAATGAGAGGTAAGATTATAAATGATATTATGAGATTGTCAAATGCTAACATCAACATCTAAAGAGAAATGATATTTTGGCTATTTTAATTACTATGATTGTGATCTTTTTGCACTGTGACATAAATGAAAGCTTATTTACTTACTCAAAATTTGGCGAAAAGCTTTTTAACATGCTTCAAAACTGAAAAAATGCGCATTTAGCGTTTAAAACTTAGTCTTTCACTTCACCCATATGGATCAATAATTGTAATGACATCACTCTGCACTTCAGCTTCTAATGAGATTTTTTGTCCAATCGAATGCTCTCTAGAATCTGAAGCTCCGCCCCCTACATTATAAATAGACACTGAAGCTGCAGCTGATTTCTATCTTCCACCTGATGACTGGCACATAGTGCACTATATAGGGGATAGGGAACGATTCAGGATGGATGGATGGATGGATGGATGGATGGATGGATGGATAGATAGATAGATAGATAGATAGATAGATAGATAGATAGATAGATAGATAGATAGATAGATAGATAGATAGATAGATAGATAGATAGATAGATAGATAGATAGATAGATAGATAGATAGAACTAGGAAGGATGGATGATGGATGGATGGATGGATGATGGATGGATGGATGATGGATGATGGATGGATGGATGATGGATGATGGATGGATGGATGATGGATGGATGGATGGATGGATGGATGGATGGATAGATAGATAGATAGATAGATAGATAGATAGATAGATAGATAGATAGATAGATAGATAGATAGATAGATAGATAGATAGATAGATAGATCTATTGCACTATTTTCAAATGCTGCAGAAAATGAAATGAGAAATCTCCATCAGTCAATCCAGTAAACGAACGGCAATAACAGTTAAACCGCAGAGCAAACGCAACCTGTCCGATTCCTCGTCTAACATTTGTTCTCATTTTTCCCGTGATTGCCTTTAATACGCTGTGAGCACATTTGCAGAACTGAGAGACCTGCGGGCACGACGCCCGGGCACGGCTCTGACACGGCTCACACACGGGCACAGCTGCTACAGAGGGCAGGTGAAATCTTCAATTTCTCAGCAGAGATCGGCCCACACCAGCTGCTGGAACACACACACACACACACACACACACACGCCTACAGCAGCTGAGATCGTCCAGGCCTGCGGCTCGGATTAAACCCGTCACATGTACACCACACGCCAATCTCAGAGTCTGAAGGACACCACAAACCGCGACTAATCCCAACCAAGACTTCCAGTGGGTTTGAGATTTCAATCAGGGACACTGGGGGGGAAATATCTACAGCATCAAACGCTTTAAATTCACAGTCGTGAAGAGGGAAAACTAACGGCTTTGAAAAGTTGCATGGATTGACTGTCCAAATCAGACATGAATTTGACCGCGTTTGTCTATAAAATAAAAAAAATCATTTGGAAAAAATAAAATATCACACGCGAAATTCGTCCCGGTGTGAACAGGCCTTAAGGTGCAAGGATCAGGAAACTAAATGGCGAAAGAAAAAGTACATTGCTGCTAATTTTTTATATCACAAACATATTCAGTCCTCATCATTCGGATGTAAAACAACACCACGAAATGACCTCCAGACACAATGTTCCCTAAACTTTAATAAAAACAAAATCTACAAGAGGTGGGTTCTTCCCGAGAGAAATACTGGATGAAGTATGAAAGAGTAGTGCTTAAAAAAGAGGGAGAGAGAGAGAGAGAAAAACAGAAAGCTGTCAAGACTTAATCAAGGTGCTCTGGGCTGAAGAGTGGGCGAAGCCGAACAAGAAATTTCACTCAAGAGAGAGAGAGAGAGAGAGAGAGAGAGAGAGAGAGAGAGAGAGAGAGAGAGAGAGAGAGAGAGCGAGTGAAACATGCCGCTAGCGATCAGCACTGCAGTGGACAGCAAACCCTTTGCTTTAGCAACAGGGAATGTGCTGATCGCCCGCGGGAGTGTGTTCTTCAACCGCTTCACACAATCCTCCTGATACTGTTACGCTTTTACACACACCGAAACGCAGAGAGAACAGTCTCAAAACATCCAGTGCTGAAGGATTGGCAAGGCCTCATATAATGACCAAAGTGATCTATCCATCCATCCATCTATCGTTCTATCGATTGTTCGATCGTTCTGTCCATCCATCCATCCATCCATCTATCTATCGTTCTATCGATTGTTCGATCGTTCTATCCATCCATCCATCCATCCATCCATCGTTCTATCGTTTGTTCGATTGTTCGATCGTTCCATCCATCCATCCATCCATCCATCCATCCATCTATCTATCGTTCTATCGATTGTTCGATCGTTCTATCCATCCATCCATCCATCGTCTATCGTTTGTTCGATCGTTCTATCCATCCATCCATCCATCCATCCATCTATCTATCGTTCTATCGATTGTTCGATCGTTCTGTCCATCCATCCATCCATCCATCCATCCATCCATCCATCCATCTATCTATCGTTCTATCGATTGTTCGATCGTTCTATCCATCCATCCATCCATCGTCTATCGTTTGTTCGATCGTTCTATCCATCCATCCATCCATCCATCTATCTATCGTTCTATCGATTGTTCGATCGTTCTGTCCATCCATCCATCCATCCATCCATCCATCCATCTATCTATCGTTCTATCGATTGTTCGATCGTTCTATCCATCCATCCATCCATCCATCCATCCATCCATCCATCGTTCTATCGTTTGTTCGATCGTTCTGTCCATCCATCCATCCATCCATCCATCCATCCATCCATCCATCCATCGTTCTATCGTTTGTTCGATTGTTCGATCGTTCCATCCATCCATCCATCCATCCATCCATCCATCCATCCATCCATCATCTATCGTTCTATCATTTTATGTATCCATCCCAAAAAACGAATATATAATAAAAAGAATATATTCAAAAAGAACATATAATAATTAAAATCATGTATTATTTTTTTTTAATATATAGATATATGAAAAAAAATCACACTAATTCTGTGTTTTTGCTGGTAATAAAATTAAGCCATAAAACACTAATTTTATCAAACTTTTTGTCAAATAATGTGCTGCACAATAAGCTTCACTGTTAATATTAAAACATGGATTATTCCTTAAATTCAGTTTTGTTTAAAAAATTCATAATTTATTCGTATTAGTGTTAATGTATTATTGCATCTGGGCATTTCCTATTTCTGCTGTACAACAGTAATATATTTCTGCGTTTGTCATGATCGTCATGATGATAGTTTCACAAATGAAGTTAAATGATCACAAAGTGACTTTCAGAGTGGATCTAAAGCAATGGTCACTCCATCCATCATCTGTCGTTCTGTATGTTATCGGGTGTTATTGTTAATTTGCTGTAGTTTCAGCTAATGATGTTTCCCAGATAGAAAACCGCTTCTGCGCAGGAAAGCACTAGCAGACCCAGGTTCATCTGCTGAGTTTTGCTGCAGAAACTCTGAAATAAAAACGCCTACAGAAGCCTCGACGCACTCCAAGGCCACGTCTGAGTCACAGGGAGTGTGTCACTGTGTTGCGCGCGTGACCTTGCGTGTGTGTACTGGTATCAGTGGGAAGCTCCTCTTCAGTGGGATGAGTTTTCCAGCATCTCACAGCTCATAATGGATAATCCTCTCAAATCTTCCAGCATGCAGACTCCCTCAATCCTCGCTCTGTGTTTCCTGCCACTTTCTCCAGCCCTCGGGCTTCTGTTTTAATTTGCCACTGTGCTTTTTCTTCTTCTTCTTATTGATTTATTTATTTATTTAGTGTTGGGTTTGATCCTCTGTCCCAGGGCTTGAGCAGGGCTTAGCAACTAATCCGAGAGCATGTCTACCTTTACACGCTCGCCTCTTGTGGCGAACACTTCAAATCAAAATGGACCCGATTTGCTTTCTTGATGCACTTTCCCCTTATTGTGAAGGGTTTATCAATGCTGGTTATTTTAAATGTAGGCGTTCATATAGCTCACATTGTCGAGCATGTCGCCAAGGTCTTTGGTTTGATTCTTTGCAAATGCAAAAACTTAAAAAATGTAAAATGTACCTTCAATGCAAAGTGTTTTGGTAATGCATAAAAGGGCGTTATAAATAATCTTTAAACCGTTCCCATTATGCTTTTTAACATTGTCAAGTTTCTTTAGTGTAATATTTAGGGTTTCAGTTCATTTTTATGACGCGCTCCAGTTCACGAAAACCAAGACGGCAGAACGTGCTTCTTGTTTGTTTTCTTTATTTTATAAATGCACGTTTTGTTGTTATTGTGAGTTTACACAAATTAAAATAGTTTGGAATCTGGTATTACTCACATCTGTATGACTAAAAACGACAGAGTAGTTTAAGTTTTTAAAATTAACTAGCAGATAAAAATGCTAGTAAATGCGCTAGCTTACACACTCCGCACAAACACTTGGATATACGCCTATAATAGCGCACATATATCAAGGTTAATAAAAATAAATTTAATAAAGTTGCTGCTACTTGCATGTTTCAAATGATATTTGAAACATGTTTGAGGTCGATGGATGATAGGTGAACGTTTACCGTCTGTCTCTCACGGACCTGAAACGCCTCCATTGTAGTCTTGATTTTCTTCCGGGAACAAAGACGTCACAATATTCCTCATTTAAATAATTAATATGCAGAATAAAGGGGCGGGGCCTGGTTGAGTTAGTTAGTAGTGTTGAAACTGGCGGTTATGGAAAGGGGCGGGACATTTCCCAAACACACTCAAAGCGCTCGACCAATCACAACACGCTGCTCCAGTCGACCAATCAGAGCACAGTGTGCTTTTCAGAAGGAGGGGCTTCATAGAGACAGGAAGTAAACAGAGCGATACTGACAGACTGCGAAGAGAGGAGCCGCAACAATGGAGAATAATGTGTTTTTTGAACATTCAGGCTTGAAAACCTGTTCTAGTAGAGCCAAGAACAGACAAATGACGATTAACTCTTTTTTTTTTTATTTATTTAATTTTTTTCTCGCCCTCATGTAGATGCCTACCTGTATGCTCTTATTTTTTTGTATTGAACAAACAGTGAGAATTTAGTTTTTATGATTCCCTTCCCCTTTTTTGAGCGAGGAACAAATTCTAATCGTTATTCATTGACACTCGGGTTGATCAGTGACGTCAAATCTGGCTTTTTCAGATGCTGCTGCCATTTCAGAGCTTCAGTGGAGAACAATATGGTCTCTTAAAGGGATACTCCACTTTTTTTTTGGAAACAGGCTCATTACACAACTCCCCCAGAGTTAAACAGTTGGGTTTTGCCATTTTCAAATCCATTCAGCCAATTTTCTGATATTTAGAAAAATATCAGCAACCAGACCGTTTCTGGTCTCATTGACTTCCATAGTAGGAAAAAAAAAATGTACTATGGATGTCAATGGGACCAGAAACGGTCTGGTTACTGACATTCTTCTAAATATCAGAAAATCAGCTGAATGGATTCGAAAACGATAAAACACAACTGTTTAACTCTGGGGGAGTGGTAAAATGAGCCTATTTCCAAAAAAAGTGGAGTATCCCTTTAAACTCAGTCGAGGAGTGTTGCATGTGTCCTCACCGCGCTCATGAAGGTCTCATTTTAAGCATATGTTGCCTTTATCGTAGCGTCTGTGGCCCTATGAGCTCTCGGGCACCGATCCAGCTCTCTGCAGGTTATAAGAAACCACAGTGTCCCGAAATAGCCAGACGTCGATCAAAACGGCAGATTTGATCTGACTGAGGGACACGCTCTCAAAGCAATCAAGCGGCCACGGATCTTAAAGCTATTTGCCAGTTTGAGAACGGTAACTTCTTAAATCCCGGTACCTCAAACCCAGAACCGCAGACTTTAGCTTTTTCTAAAGTCATTTTTCACTCCATGGCTCATGCATGACGAAGGAGGTCTGGAAATAAACTCTAGTGGGCTGTCAAGTGATGTGTGACAATTTTTTTAAAAAATACTTTCAAGGATGCAAAGTCTCACTTTGATTTTTTGGGTTTTTTTTGGGATTAAAGTATGCAGCCTCTCCTTTGAGACGGCGTTAGCGGGGGTTTCTTGGCAGGGATGGTTTATGTACATGAAATTTATCCAAATTACTAAACATCCTGTTTCTTCTTCCCTCTCGTTTTTCCAGAATATGCAGAAAATATTGGCGACGGCAAGAGCGAGGAGTTTAAGGAAAGTGAGCAGAAGAGGATTATGGAACTACTTGAGACCTTCTAAAAATCCGACTGGAGCTCGATGGGTTTTTTTAGTCGCATTTCTCCGTGGTATGGTTGACGACTATGTGATGCTACGTGGATTTTGACTTTCATCGTCATCCTGTCCTGAGTCCTGACTTCTTTAAAGAAGCTGAGAAGGAAAAACCATTTGCGTGGCTGATTGTATCCCAATAGAATGGATATATTGATATTGTATCTGTTGATATCTGACACATTTTGTTTGTTTATAGTTGTTTATGGATATTTTGTGTCAGAACAACTTACATTTCCTTGTAATAAAAGTTTGTGCTTTGGTTTCTTGGTGCTGTTTCCTTAACTGGATTTCATACATCACCTTCCAGAAGAGTTAATGTCTCGTTGGACCAATTCAGGCAGGGAACAACTCTTGTGCTGAAACATCATTTAGGAAAATGTCATGTTTATGACTCTTTTCTCCACTCCAGCGCTTCTGCGGTGAGCTGATTAAGCGAAGACTTGTGTCTTTTCTCTCTTTTCAGTCTTTTGTTTGTCATTTGATCATTTACGCACAGACTCAACTTTGAGGCGGATGGGCTAGACCCCACCAGGTACCACTCATCTCCACTACAAATTTGAGGCTACAATTGGCAAGAGCTCACCAAAATTGGACCGTTGAAGCCTGGAAAAAAGTTGCCTGGTCTAATGAGTCTCGATTTCTCTTAAGACAGAAGTTGACGTAAACAGACTGAGAACATGGCTCCATCATGCCTTGTTCCCACTGTGCAGGCTGGTGGTGGTGGTGTAATGGTGTTGGGGATGTTTTCTTGGCACACTAAAGGCCCCTTAGTGCCAATTGGGCATCGTTTAAATGCCACGGCCTACCTGAGTATTGTCTCTGACGATGTCCATCCCTTTATGGCCACCATGTCCCCATCCTCTGATGGCTCCTTCCAGCAGGATAATGCACCGTCACGAAGCTCGAACCATTTCAAATTGGTTTCTTGAGCATGACATTGAGTTGACTGTACTAAAATGGCCCCCACAGTCACCAGTCCTCAACTAAATAGAGCATCTTTGGGATGTGGTGGAACTGGATATGCATCCCACAAATCTCCATCAACTGCAAGATGCGATCCTATCAACATGGGCCAACATTTCTAAGCACCTTGTTGAATCAATGCCACGTAGAATTAAGGCATTTCTCAAGGCGAAACACAGTATTAGGATGGTGTTCCTAATAAATAGGGTTGTGTATCGTTTGAATTTGAACGATTCCGATTCCTTGTTTCGATTCCGGTTCCCAACGATTCTCGATTCTGATTTTTTTAAAATCAGGGTCAGGGTCAAAAAAGTTTAGCTAACCTTGCTAACCAACGGTCTTTCTGAAGGAAATACTCCTTTCTAAAGGGAAATACTCCTTTTTTTGTCACAAATTTTGCATTTTGCCGAAATTTTGTTATTTTTAGAAAAGTGAAGCCACACTTTTGACCGCCGACGTAAGCTACTCATGTTCGACTCGCGCGGTTATGCCAACACTTCCGGTAGACGCTTCTTCATTGGTGTTGTTCAGCGGGTTCTTCTTCTGGTCGGCGGACTGTGAATATCGAAACTAGGAATCGAAATTTTAACTTTTGAACGATTCCGGGAAAACCGAAAAGTTAGTCCCGGTTCCAATCGATACTCGACTCTCGATACCCAACCCTACTAATAATCCTGTAGGTGAGTGTACTGTATGTATATATGTATAGGCCTATGTTGCTTTGCTTTAGATTTGATTTTTCTCTTTCCATTAGAGGAATGGACTGCTGTGATTCTAATGGCCATTAATTAGATGTTTGTCCAGTGGTGATGAGCCAGAGATTCAAAATCCCTTGCTAATAGCAGGCTTGCTGAGCTAGCGGAAAGATGCTACAACTCATTTTCTAACCTCTCGTTAATTTACAATCCCTGCCTCTCTCTCTCTCCCCCGCGGGAGTTAGCGTACCGGTATGTATCGCCCCGGCCAGGGAAACGTTCAGCCGTATTGAGACAGTTTGCTTTCTAAGCTCTCCTTCAGTACGGACAGTCTTTAGCTGAAGGTTGAGAATGATTGTTAAAGCTCTAAAGCCAAATTGAATCAATCCAGAGGAGTTCTTCGACAGAGCAAACGGGGGGCCATTACATTGGATTTATACGCACTGGAGGGCCACCGCTTTAACACAGACATTATGAAGGGAAATTATTATTGTAGTAACAAAAACATCTCGTGTGGCTCCGGGGGCCTTGATGAATCGGCTTCGTTTGACGCGTAGAGAAGGACGGCGCTGCATTTCTCCAGCTAATTAAGTGCCTCAGTCTCATTACGGCAGCACTTTATCAGACATCGACAGCTCGAGGCCCCTGTGGTCACCGCTCGGCGCTCGCCCTACACCGGCTTCCAAGCCCTCCTACAGTCAAAACTAAAATTATTCAGACTTCATTCTTTATGTATTTTTTTATCAGTGGGTATAGTAAAGTGAGGATAGTAAAATAAAGTAAACCCTGAGATATTACCCACAAATTCTTCTCAGTTTTAGCCTGACTTCGTCATACTCATTTTCAAGAAAGAAAATGAGTCTGAAACTCCTCCATTGGGCTTTGATTATGAGTAACGAACCAGGAAAAAAAAAAACCTCTGCACTCAATTGGATAGTCGGTAGACCTACAACCAATCAGAGCAACGCATAAGTCAACTCCTTTGCATAGTGCAGTTTTCAAATACAGAACGTAGCCTACTTTATTTATTTTAGAAGTTAAATAACGAGTGTTTACTTACTTCTCCATGAGTGCCACCAAAGGAGAAACCACAACGACCACAGGCTTTTCATTACGTCCCATCTTCTTAGCGACCGTCAGAGCCAGCTGATAAGTTACACTTTTCCCGAATCATGTAGGAAGGACGCCAAAAATATCTTTCCGATCGACCAATGCCTTGATTGCAGTTCTCAGTTTGTCTATTAAAATGAATGCGCTGTCGATTTATTTTACAAAAGACGCGATAGCGGACAAGCGATCTTTGACGACGTGAGGATTACGTTACTGAAGACCACCTGTCAATCATCGTATAAAGCCCGCCCTGGCAATTTGATTGGCCCGATGATTTCTGAACTGATCATAATTACTCCTCAATGGATCGAGTCCAGACCGAACTTCCCGTCCAAAAAATGTTGTGGGCGGAGTTCGGGCTGGCATCCAGGCTATCACAGTTTAGTAACATTTAAACAAATTTGGGATCAACAATTATTCCGTCACTTTGACCGGACCATGTTTTGCTTCAGTGTTTTTTTCTGCGCTCTTTTTACACACAGACTGAACAACATGAAGGATTACTTGGTAATAGTTTGAGCTAAACTGGTATTATCTGATTGTGTAGTTAAATTTACCAGCTGACAGATATTCAACATAATTCGTGTGTGAGAGTCTAACAGAAGGACGGATAAAACCACTGAAATATCAGACTGATCTCATGTGTATGACACGCCAATTCGTATTTCCATTTTTGGCATGCTATCAAGACGCTTAATCGCTTTTTTAGCGTGTTTATGAACGCCGTTGACTTAGCGTTATATAAATATATGACTTACCTCAACCCCATCCCTAAACCTACCCGTCACTGGGGTTAATGGCATTTATGACTGGACATTTGACGGTGTGTACAGACACGCGGAATGACGCGGACGTTAATGGCGTAGACATACACGCATACACGCGGATAGCTCAAAATGCGTAGAGATAACACGCCACTTGACTCGAAAGTGTCATAAAATATCAACTGATCCGAGAATAGGGTTGAGTATCGAGAATCGAGTATCGATTGGAATCGGGACTAACTTTTCGTTTTTCCCGGAATCGTTCAAAAGTTAAAATTTCGTTTTGATATTCACAGTCCGCCGACCAGAAGAAGAAACCACTGAACAACACCAAAGAAGAAGCGTCTACCTGAAGTTTTGGCATAACCGTGCGAGTCGAACATGAGTAGCTTACTTCGGTGGTCCAAAGTGTGGCTTCACTTTTCTAAAAATAACAAAAAAATTTCGGCAAACTGCAAAATCTGTGACAAAAAAAGGAGTATTTCCTTCAGAAAGACCGTTGGTTAGCAAGGTTAGCTGACCAACCTGCCTCTTAAAAGAATCGGAATCGAGAATCGTTGGGAACCGGAATCGAAACAAGGAATCGGAATCAGAATTGTTCAAATTCAAACGATACACAACCCTATCCGAGAACTCGTATTATTAACATCTTCTAAACTACAGCGAAGTGCGAGAAATGTGGGAATCTCAATACATTTTGATTTGACTGTACATGCACCAGGTAAACCAGTCAAAGACCCTTGTTTAGGCGACCTTGAGTGTCCAGAAAGGCGCCAAATAAATAAAATGTATTATTATTATTATTATTATTATTGTTTAGACCCGTTTCCCGTGATAACACCCCGTCCTTTAGCCCCGGGACAAGTGCACTCGAGTCATTATCTCTCCGACTCTTTCTCCGCACGTTCTCTTGTTTATCCATCGGCCTTGTCCTCGGAGGAGCTCCACTTTCCCCCGCTCCCGCCTGATGCTTCTGGCATATTAAATATTCTCTGGCTGTCCTTTCCGTGCTTCCATTGGCGTAGCACAGCTTTATTTGTGAGATCTCTGTATTTCCCTGCGTCTCTGGAGGCCAGTGATTTCCCGCCAGTTTTTGTTGTTACCAGGGAGATGGTTTTCAGAGAGAGGGAGGCGTACTAAATACTGTAGAGGAATCCCGACAATTGGAGGAGGTGATGTGCGACAGTTACCCATCTGTTGAATTGTACATCATGATGAATGGTGTGTGCTGAGAACATTATTGATGCCTCTCTGCCGACGCATCAAACTTGCAATGCAAATGAGCGGTAAGTAGAGAACAGGGCGAGCGCCTGGCGCGCTTCAAGGACACGCTCATTACCGTAGCCAAGCTTGTCGCTAGCAAATGCCAATCACTTTCGTCTGGTCGGTTTGCCGAGGCCGCGGCGACTCACGCAGAGCAACATCTGCTTCCACTCTCCCTTCCTCTGAAAATCACCCATATAAAACTCGGATCGTTATTTGCATTTTGAATTGACGGGAAGGGCAGGTATCCCAGCACGCATCTCTTATCAGTGATTATGACACCGGCGCGCTAACGGTGATTCAACAGCAATTTCACAGCTCAGAGAGCTCGGAATAATTGTCTTTTTATGAGTGATTGAGTTGAGCTCGGCGAGCACTGATTTTCACCTCTTTGCATCGGCTAAATTGATACGATCCTGTGGCGGGAATGTTCTTTTTTTCCATTTTATAGTCTTGCTATTGTGCAGTTCACAGGGAAAGGTTGGATTGAGTCAGGGAGAACTTAGTAGGTCAGTAAGAAGTTGAATATTAACATTCCCTGAGTTTTCTTTTTTTATATCTTGACAAAAAGTAGTGGTGTCAAGGTGCTTCCTATATATATATATATATATATATATATATATATATATATATATTAAGATAATGTAATGTGGGCCTTTTTAGTCACATTCAACTGTGAAACTACTCTTATGGGTTTAAGGGCATTTTCACATCTGAAAGTCCAAACCAAAGTTCACGTTTTGATACTTTTTGATATTTTATACTTTCAGAAAGTTTTGGTTGTGTTTCACACTGCAATTATGCGAGCGCACTAAAGAAATTTATGTAACATACCAAACCGATCTCACAGGAATTCGTACAAATTTTACGAGGTGGCTAATCGTAACAATTTGTATGACCTCACTCTTTTTTGATAAATCATACATATTTTACGAATTAGCCAATTCGTATGAATTCGTACAAATGACCTACCCCTGACCCCGCCCCTAAACATAACCGTCACGTGGGTTTAGACAAATCATACGAATTCGTACGAGTGAGGTGGTATGAATTAGCCACTTTTGAATCACTCGTACGAATTCGTACGAATTGGTTGTGAGATAGCGTAGAACATACTTGCGTCCTGTCCTCATCATCTATGTGGACTGCATCTTGATATTGATTGGTTTGTAAATGGACGTGCATCTGACATCAGCGTGTTGTCAGTTCGGGGGGTAACTTTGACAACATGAACGAACAGATGCATATCGTTGCAACTATATTGTTATTTTTATGGCATAATTACCTGCAGCACCACCTAGACACAAGGCTAGTTCAAATTCGCCAAATGAACGTCCTCATCGTGCAAACTTTTTATCGTCGCCGGCAGGAAAGGAGGAGAAGACTCTAAGTTGACTCCTTATTATGTCATCAGACCATACTTCAATTAAAAATCTTGTCTCCGTCTCTCCCATGTGCAACGGCTCATTTCTTCTGTCACCTTCTGTTTTTTCGGCTTTTTGGGAACCATCAGAACTTCCTGTAAAAGGTTTGAAAGTCCTAACCATACAGAAAGGCTTTCACACTAGAAACGAACCAAACGTTTGTTCGGTTTGATCCGGACCGAGACTACCTTTTTTCGTCTGACCAAATTTCATGTGTTTGATCCGGACCGTGGTCCGGGGAAGGTTTCACACCTGTAATTTTGATTCGGACCAAACTGAAAAGTCTGAAAGTCCGGACCAAACAAGGTAGTTGTAAAGGGCCCTAAATGTCATGAATGCATTTTGTTTTTCTGTGTATTTTTACTTGATGTTTGGTGTCTATGCAACCAAATATTCTGTAAGTATTATATTTGTATTAATCATCGAGCTTAAACAGCCTTTACATCATTGACTATGTTCAGAATAGCGTACTAGTACTTTGACTGTGTTCAATACATTATATTATGCAATTGTTTATGCATTTTCTGATTGGTATCCAAAGCACGCTGTGATTATTTTGTTCCACAATGCGCTTTACTTCACCTACCATGTTCAGCCTGGTTAAAGGTCAAGAGTAGAGTTCATGTTTTTTCATTTTCAATTACTCCTACTCATTCAATTAGTAATATGATAACTCTATTTGTTGCATACAGTCAAACTACATTTATTCAGACACCATGCTTACATAAATGAACTGTCCTGCACCCACTAGTAAAACAATATCAAGATTCATTTCAAGATACTGAAAAAGTGCTCATTAATCTAATTTTTCTGCCAACTATTTAGGCCTATCAATATCATATTTGTTCGTGATGACTAAAATAAACCCTCTACATGTAAAAAATAAGTTAAATTTACCTCAGAAACATTTTCAAATGGAATTTTACCGCCACCAGCGATGACCGTTGATCTTTGGCCGTTTGCGCGACGCTTCGCAGTTATAATTCTCTTCATAATATTATTCCGCCTGATTGAAATTGCCCAATGACAGCCGCCGCACTCCCGCTCCTGGTGCTAGATCCCTCCGCCGCGTTGGTTAGATCCGGGGAGTTTCTCTTCGTGGTGAATCAAATCGCATCAGTGGGCGACTGCAAACACACACAGCCTCCTCTCATCCTCTCCTACCGCTGCCATCCGGGACAAAATCCACCAGTAAACACTCACCACACCTGGATCTATCTCTTAAAGCCGTCTATTTCCACCTGATGTGAGAGAGTGTTTCACAGGGAGCAGTGATGGGCGCGTTTGGAGTGATCCTGAGGAGTTTACATTGTATGGGACTCTATATCCAACTTAGTGCCAGTCTCAGGCAAGCTGGAAGCGACGACGTGGAGAACCACATCTCCAGTAACGGTAAGATTTGTGGGATCGATCCGGTTCCGTACTCGAAGATTCACGGGTTTGAGGTTCGTAACGGCTGTAATTTGAAGCCGAAACGCGCGCAAACGGAACAATGATGGAGATGCGCAGAGCAGTTCATCTCTCACAGACCAGACCACACAACTGCACTGTGTTATTGACAGGTGGTATTTGATGGTGATATCATGGTACTGGATAATTATCTTATGTACAATGGGACTTAAAGGTATAACTTCAACGAATATCGTGCTATTGCCATCATTGGTGTCAGGTGGTGATTGCTTGGTAGGAAACTGTCTATCATATTGGCTACTACTAAGGTCCTTTAAGGTATTTCAAACAAAACCACTAGGCTATATATTGGACTAATCTAAAATATGGCAGCTTATTATCATAGTTAAAACACGGTGTTTTCATTCTGTGGCTTTTTAGTCTTGTGGCTGTTCTGTTTCAGTGTCAAAATCCTGAATGGTTTTGTATTTATAGCCATGGTATAAGCTTTATGGTTATGTCCATACATATTATTCTGCGGCTTTTCAACCTTATAAAAAGTACTATGGGTCAACGATGACAAAGGCAGTGTTTTAAAGGCAATTTATTGATGTCGTAGTGGTGATATTATATTTGTAGTCTCCAAAAACACGGATTTGCAATGGTTAAAACAAGTTTCCATTCTATTACTTTTTTATTTTGATAAAATGGATCATGGTACTTGTCTTTAACATGAACTATACTGAATGATTGCCATATTCATGTTTTTTAGTTGTGTCTGTGAAAACATGGTTGAAATGTTGTGGTAGTTAACCTTAATTGTAGGCTATCAGATGTTGCTTAAGAATTAAAATATTCATACCTTCATTTTGTTATATCACTTGTTTTTATACCTCAGAACTACTTTGCATTGCTTTCATAGTGAACTTAAGATGTCTTCCTTTTCCTTATTAGCCAAATTAAGTTGCATGTGATTTTTTAAAGGCATATTTCTTATTTGCAAAAGAATAAGAACTAGAAAAATATCATTATGTGCATTTTTAGTTCTAGCCATAGTGCCTGGATATTGAACATCCTTCAAACTATATATATATGCATTGGGAAATGGTATGGATATTCCATAAATGCCTATTCTGTATTCATTGAAGTTTTTTTCAATTGCACGAACAATAGATGACTAATGCAATGAATAAAGCAGTGCTGATGAACCCAGGCATGCATCATGCTGATGAAAGAGTTCACACGCTGAATTGTGGGTCGCTCACCATGAAATTAAAGGGCAGAATGTGATCAGAGCTGATATTCATGAGGAATATTAAGAGGGCCGATACAGTGGGATCAGGAAACGGATCTGGCCTGGACTTTTCTACGATCTTAGGATGGATTTATAGAGTTTTTAACTAAGACTGTTTCCTTCCAATAGTTTTATGGAGAGATTAGGATCATTTTTTGTTTGTTTTGTTGATTCACCCAAGTGTTCATGAATTTAGGCCCATTAATTCCTATGGTTTTCTACTCATGAAGGCTTGTTTGTCTTGAAAATAGTCATAGTGCAAAACAATAGACTCCATTTTCTTAATGCCGAATAAAACCGCATTGTTCTTCCCTTCGGACTGGCCGTGTTGTGGTGAGATTCCCCCAATTAGGTCGGCCTGATTGTGCTATTGTTCATTTTTCATCTAAAACAGAACCGTTTCCAGCGTCTCAGGAGTGATGGACAGCTTAACGTGCTTGTGTTCAGGACCTGTGTGTTAGTCTCGCTGCCTCTGGGAATGCGGTGGCCTGCTGTAACGAGGCTTAATTAATGTCAACAACAACTTAAAACCTCTGTTTTCCTCTGACCTCACAGTAATGAAACAAAGAGCGCAGACCTCGCCGCAGAGCACCACACATCAGGTGAATAGCAATGGCGGAATCTCATTTTCTACGCCAATAGAGTTTAATTCACACACATACACTGTTTTTAAACATCCGGTTGTCTTCGACTGTCTTCAATCATGGCTGAAGTGCTGCCCGTCTTAGTCAACATCAATTCAATATTCACTTGTGTAACACACACTTCCTCGGCTTATGAAAATCAAGTCCCATTCTTTGCTGTTTCAATGTTTTTGGATTGTAAATGCGGTTTCATGTTGATTTTAAGCATTCGTTTTTCAAAGTTTGTTTGGTGGATATTAGGATCCTTAAAAAAGTTCATCAGAAAAGTTATTTAATTTAGACCTTTTCTATTGATTGGCGAATAAAATTGATGATCTGTAAATCATAAGATCAAGATCCTCAAAAAACACATTTTTCAGAATATTTATTTATTTTGTCATTTATTTTCATTTATATTACAATTTTTTTTATTGTGGTTTTCCAGACTTTAAGCATAATAAAGTTAAACAATCCTCAAAAAAAATAAATTCTTCAGGATATTTATTTATTTTACATTATTTATGTTTATTAATTTTTATGTTTTTGTTTGTTTATATATTTTGTGGTTTGATTTGTGAATATACATTCTTACAAATTCAGAATTTTTATTTTATTTTGTTGATTTTTATTTACATTTCTTTTTATTTTTTCCAGATTTTAACCATTGATCTTTCAAAGAGGTTAACTTTTGAATCATAATATCCTTAAAAACAAATCAATTCTGTTTAGAATATTATTTATATTATTTAATTTAATTTGACATTATTTATTGATTTATGTTTATTTTTCGCGGTTTTCCAGACTTTAAGCATTGATCTTGAATATTTATGTATTTGTTAACTTATTTATAATTTTTTGGTGGTGGTTTTCCAGACTTGATCTTTCAAAGAGTTTGATTGGTGAATCATAAGATCCTCAAAAAGGATTTGTTAATTATTTTTTCGTACTTTTTCCAGAGCAAAGGTGGATAATGCAGGTTTCGACTTGGACTAAGGTGTGTATTCAGTGGGAATCTCTCTGGACTGTCATTTCTTCAGCTCTAGGCTGGTCAGGGATCAGTGTTTTGTCTTCGGCCGTTCAGTGACCGGTCACACTCATCTCAGCTCCTCTAATTCTCCGTGGAGCGTTGTGTTTCTCCTCTCAGTGTGTGTCCGGATGAAGCGCTTGATCGTGATGTGCTATAGAAGATCAAGGACCGGTGAGGATAGAGAAAGTCATTTTGTTAAAAGCTGTGGGACTATTGGAGATGCTTAAAGGCAGAGTACGCAATGTTTTTCATAAGCACTTTTTTGTTACACTGTTTGAACCTCTCTTCACATCCTGATAGCAAATTAGCAATAATAGAAGTGGTCTAAACATTAAAGGAGTAGTTCACTTTAAAAAACTTTTGCTGATGATTTACTCACCCCCATGTCATCCAAGATATCCATGTCTTTCTTTCTTCAGTCGACATCTTGGATGACTTGGGGGTGAGTAAATTATCAGCAAAAGTTTTTTTAAGTGAACTACTCCTTTAACAAATGCATGAGAGTCAGTCTCAGATGATACAGGCCAGAGCTCTTTAAGCTGATCGTGTTCATTATTACTGATCTTATGTGCTTTGAGACATGAGGTAGTTTAACCCTGTCTCTGCTGTGTGTGTGTGTGTGGGTGTGAGTGTGTTTTGAAGGAGACATGGCTTTGGAGACGCTCTAGGATCTTATGCTTTCAAAGCCGGTTCGCTATTACTAGCCTCTCTGAAATTGCCTTCTGTACCTTTAAGTTTATGATACTGTCGCTCAGTTAAAAGTGGCTTTCATGAGATTATTATTTTGGTGTAGCTGAAATACTAAAAAAAATGTTTAGGCCATATTTCACTCCAAAATCAGCAAAATCAGAAGAAAACCATATATATATGAAGAGTTCAGATGCAAAAGCCTCTAAGTGCCATTTGAAATTTTCTTCTAAAATGATCATTTTTATCAAACTTGTATATTTAAATTCAGTAATTTCACTTGAATTGCAATGAAGATTACCTATTAATTGTCATTCAAGTGAAATTACTGAACTTGAATATGTAAGTTTGATAAAAATGATCATTTTAGAAGAAAATTTCAAATGGCATTTAGAGGCTTTTGCATCTGAACTCTTCATATATATATATATATATATATATATATATATATGCATAAAAATTAAGCCTTTTTTCTACTATATATATATATATATATATATAAGGTTTTCTATATGTGTGTGTGTGTATATATATATATATATATATATACATTTATTTTTATTTATTTATTTATTGACAAATAATTGTTTTATAAGAAGTGAATCATGCTATTTGGGCATAATTAGTTTTTTTTAAATAAAAATTTGTTTTTTGTTTTGTTTTGTATTTTACAAAATGTAAAATGTATTTATAATAAATTTATAAATAAATTTGCTAAATAAATTTTATATTTGCTTCAATAAAATAAATTTATTGAAGCAAATCCCACACTAATGTGTACTACAAATGTGCTTAACATATAAATGGGATATTAATTTTTTTTCTATTACCCCACTGTTTGTGAGGGAATTGTGTGGAAAAATCGTAATAATATATATTTTTCTTTTCATTTTTTTTGGCATGAAATATGACCCTGAGATTTCTTGACAAGTTTTATGAGACTTACCCTCAATTTTTAATGTATGATGTCTTTGTGTAGTATTGTGTCAGATGCAGTCTTCTATATTCAATATATATATATATATAGCTGGCGTGTGTGTGTATGAGTTAACATCAGCAGTTCATGTCCATTAGTGTTTTTAACAACTGGTTGACTGGTTTGTTTACTCTGAAGAAACATCTGCAGTCTGTGAACACTAATAATAAGCATCAGCAGTGATGTGTTCATGAGGACACACACACACACACACACACACACACACACACACTTCATTTCTCCAGCCATCACTCAAAACAATGGCCACTGACATCACCTGCCGCTCTGGCTGGTTTTTCTTCTTCTCGTGAGCGGTTTCAGTGCTCGTTCACTGTTTCCGTGTGTGTGTGTGTGTGTGTGTGTGTGTGTGTGTGACTGCGTTCAATACGTCCGAGTGACTCGAGGCGATTTTACAGATCGCACACAATTTATCTCTGGGAAAAAAAACAAGTCTTCTAGCAAGATTTGTGTGTAGAACATGGGCATGTAAATTATTATGGAGCTTAATTTATTGTCTTACAATATATTTAACTGTGTGTGTTTGTGTGTGTGTTTTTTGAGGTGTATTATAGTGTCATAATATCCATTTCATATTAACTAGCTTCTGGCAGCATTTTAGGGTCTATCATGTAAAATCACAGCATTTAATGTGACAGTGAACATTTTTTTTAGAGCTCAGCCAATCAGATTGAAGCTCTAAGTCACATGACTATCTATAATATTTAATTTAATTTAATTTGCATATATATTCTCTCATTAAATGTTTTTTTAGTCTCTCATTCTGCTTCCAGTTCCCTGTATCATTCTTCTAATATGATTTTGTCCATCATCTTGGTTTAGTGTCATCATGAATCATGTGCTCATCCTCCATTTCCGATGGTTTGAGAGTCAAGAAAACGTCTAAAATTTCTGGTAAGTGAATATAGTGATATTATTAGGCCATTTCAGTGCACTAGACTAGAGTGATTGTAGTGAGCAGCCTACATAGGCGGCATCCTAACATGAGTGAGTGATCTGAAGGGTTGTTTATAGGCAGCAGCTCGTTAGCTCTCTCTCTCTCTCTCTCTCTCTCTCTAGCGCTCACCATTGATTACACACAGTTTGAAGTTGGCATGTTGCTAAGCTAATGATATGCTGCTCTAATAAGCAACCCACACAATTATTGGGTAAGTTTACCTGGCCTATGAAACTGCTTTAATTTGACAAGAAGCACTTTTTTGTAGAGCTCAGCCAATCATAGTGGAGCTCTTGAGTCACATGACCAACTCAACCTATTTTCATTTTTACACATGCAATTTCAATTTGTTAATTTGCATATTTTGTTTGGTTTTGTTTTGTTTTCTGCTCACTAACGGCTTGTATCATTCTAATATGATTGGTTTTCACTGTTCATGTTGCAATGCATTCTGGGATTGCCTTTTCCATAGCATATATATGTATATGGGCTTCATCCGAAATCACTTATAATCGAATATAGACTCAGTTATGCATTTAGCTGGTGGTGAAATTATTATAGGTAAAAATTGAGTTTAGATGGGCAGCTTAATTGGTCACATGAGCCGTTGACGCTCTCGAGGAGAGGCTTTGAGGACGAGCGCTTGAGCCGGGATCTTGATGCGTTAGTCCGCATGTTGTGCGAGGAGGATTTGCGAAGTTGATCTGCTCTTGAAGTCTTTGTGTTGTGCTTAAAGCTCAGACAGTCTGAAGAGACACACTCATTTATATCACTTAACCACAATCAATCCGTTAACATTGTGACAGAATGCCATGCCATGTCTCTCTCTCTCTCTCTAATCTGTAAATGTCTCTCTCTCTCTCTTTCCTATAATCTATAAATGTGTCTCTCTCCTCTATAATCTATAAATCTTTCTCTTTCTCTTCTCTCTCTCTCTCTATAATCTATAAATGTCTCTCTCTCTCTCTTTCGGTCTGTTCCACATGTACTAATCGAGCACATTTACATCTGGGCGATGTCATTTCTACAGCCGTTGCTCATCTGTAGTGTGAAGCTGAAACATTCCCTGTCGGAGTAACTCGTTCAGCAGATGTTTTACCGTGTTTATGATCTAGATTGTGTGTGAATGAACTCTCTAGATGATTCAGATCTAATCAAAATACAATCGATCTGAAGGAAAGTTTGCCTCTCTCAAAGTCGGCTGAGTGCAATTCAATTATATGTATATATGTGTGTATGTGTGTAGCCTATATCATTATTTTTTTTATCTTTTTAACATTCTGTATTATCAAAATTTCATTAATTTTAATTAATTGTGGAAACTGTCTCACAGATAAAGCACCATCGCTGAAATATATAAAAACTAAATTATATAAAATCAGAAAAAACAAGAAAAAATAGAATTAGATGTAGAATTTAGAAAATAAGAAATATAATGATTGTGAGTATATATCAAAATAATTAATTGTTTATATAATTTATATATATATATATATATATATATATATATATATATATATATTTTTTTTTTTTTATTATTTATTTATTTATTTATTTAAATATTTATATACAGTATATCCTATATCATTTATTATATTTATTTATATATAATCATATATAATTTGTTTTATTTATTCATTTAGATACAGAATATCTTAGTATATCAGTATTTAACTATATTATATATAACTAATATTATTTTTTAGCTTTTAACATGCTGTATTAACTAAATTTATAATTTTTTAATTCATTTTGGAAACCATCACTGAAATATATAAAATATATAAAACAAGGACAAAAGAATTAGAGAAAGAATTAGATATAGAATTTAGAAAATAAGAAACATATTAATTGTATATATATATATATTATATATTTTTATTTATTTATTTATTTATATACAGTATATCCTACATAATTTATTATATTTATTTATAAATAGTATATCATATATAATTTGTTTTATTTATTCATTTATATATAGTATTATATCTTATACTATTTATTATATATATATATATATTTTTTTTTTTAATGTGTATAAAGATTATAATAAATAGTAAAGAATACACATCTTTTTCATCTTTCTTTCTTTCTTTCTTTCTCTCTCTCTCTCTCTCTCTCTCTCTCTCTCTCTCTCTCTCTCTCTCTCTCTCTCTCTCTCTCTCTCTCTCTCTCTCTCTCTCTCTCTCTCTCTCTCTCTCTCTCCCTCTCAAGCGGCTTGTGTTTCAGTCTTTCTTTCTTCTCTTTGTGACCGCCATCTTCCCCTCCTGCCTTGATGTGAAGAGCAAAGAGCGAGCGCTGAGTTATTCTCAGTTTGAGTGCCACCTTATCTCACATTAGACACATTTCTGCCAGGCTGGCCGTCGCACATCTCCCGGGGAGCCGTTGGCATCGAGAGAGATGAGTGATTCAACTCCATGTCCTTTCCAAACAGATCTCACACACACACACACACACACACACACACTCCAACACGTCTTTCTCCTCAGCACTGGTCTTTGTTTGCCTTCGAGTGCTGAATCCACAGGAAACAGCAGCGAGGATGAAGACCATCCCGTGGCATTTAGACGTTCAGGTTAATTGAGGCGCGTGTTGGGACTCGATTGAGACAGAAGAGGACAAATGAAGACGCAAAATGTTAAATAACCCTGTTTAATTAGCTGTGTTTACAACCCAAGATTCACTCGCTCAGCCAAGTTACCTAAGCTCTGTCCAAACACCGGTCTCTGTATCAGCGACGCTTCCCCAAAACCACAATCCCCGGCCAGTTTGATCAAAACAATCCAGGATTTCTCCATATAATGGACCTCAATGGGGTCCAAACGCTTCAAGGTCCAAATGAGAGTTTCAGTGCAGCTTTAAAGGGCTTTAAATGACGAATAAGGGTCTTATCTAGCGAAACGAGCGCTCATTTAATAAATAAATACGTGATGAGTCCCTGTCATTAAAAAAGAAGTGTTGTTATTCAGCATCTGCTATATAAAGATGCTAAACACTGCATCCTCACACACATGGAAAGAGTTGAATTGGAAAACTACACTTTTGAAAACTTCACACACTTGAAGTTGCATTTGAATTTCACAGTATGGATAAACTATTTTTATTTGACTTTTCAGCTCTGAATGAATTATAACTACGATTTCCCTCGACTCTGTCAACAATCTTGTGTATTTCTTCCACAGAGCAGTATTTTGCAGTGCATTCTGGGATCGGCTTATCTGTGACGGACACATGTGGCCTGATTTTGGCCTAAAGAAGGCAGCCGACCTGATGAAAGCGGTCTACATTTGTGTTGATGCCTTTAGTGTTAAATGCGAAAAGCATCAAATAGAGATTACAGTAAGTAGAAAAAAACCCCAAACATTTTAGTTGATTCAACATAGAGTTTATTACACAAACTTTCAGGCTTCAACGACCATGAGGGGGAATAAATGATGACCATACTGTAAACGTTTTATTAATATGGAAAGAATATATGAAATTATTTTTTTTTAAAGAAGCAATTCTCTAAATAAGAGACTAAAGCTGCCAGTAGGTGGCGGTAAAGTCATTGAATCGTTCATTGATTTGATTCGTTTAAACGTCTGATTCATTCGGGAATTATGTAAATGGCTCTCTTTATGAACGACTCATTGAATTGTTCATTGATCCGATTTGTTTAAACGGCTGATTTATTCAGGAATGATGTAAATGGCTCTCTTTATGAACGAGTCATTGAATCATTCATTGATTCAATTCGTTTAAATGGCTGATTCATTCAGGAATTACTAAATGGCTCTTTATGAACGAGTCATTGAATCATTCATTGATTTGATTTGCTTAAACAGCTATTTCATTTAGCAATGATGTAAATGCCTCTCTTTGTGAACGAGTCAATGCATCATTCATTCATCCAAATCATTTAAACGGCTGATTCATTCAGGAATGATGTAAATGGTTCTCTATGAACGACTCATTGAATCGCTTATTGATTCGATTAGTTTAAACAGCTGATTCATTCAGGAATGATGTTAATGGCTCTTATGAACAACTCATTGAATCGTTCATTGATTCGATTTGTTTAAACAGTTGATTCATTCAGGAATGATGTTAATTGTTCTCTTTACAAACAAGTCATTGAATCATTCATTCTTTTTTTTTTTTTTTTTTTTTCATCCAATTAGTTTAAATGTCTGATTCATTCAGGAATGATGTAAATGGCTCGCTTTATGAACAAGTAATTGAATCGTTCATTGATTCGATTCGTTTAAATAACTGATTCATTCAGGAATGGTGTAAATGGCTCTCTTTTTGAACGAGTCACTGAATCATTGGTTCGCCCGATTGAATCAATCAAACACAAACAGAGCTTTATAGATACAATTTTCTTCGGCAAAATCGATCAAAACCAGACAGTAGTCTCTAAAATAAAACACAATATTAACCATTTATTTAGTGAACCGTTGTATAAAATCCACATCACATTTTCACTAGGAACAAAAACTACATTGCTTGATCATATATGATATAAATATGAGACAAAAACTCATACAGGGGTATTTTTGCCCTTATATCTTGACTTTTAGGGTCGTTTGAACTGTGTTAATGCTGTATTAATATAGGCTCACACACACAGTGAGCTGTTGCTCTGCTTCATGTCCGTCACCAATCAACTATACGAAATGTAAGATGAACAAAATGGGGGGCGGGTGCGTTAATTATTTTAACACATAATTTTTCCCCCATAACTAATTAATTCAATGAACGTGTTGAATGTTAAATCGACTGCCCTACTGCACGTATAGCACATAAATGAAAATAACCTGCCATCACATTATAAAAACTGGACAATGGTTTCTTCCCGTGATGTGCATCAGATTCTGTCAATATACTCTAGACTGTGTTGGTGAGAGTGTGTGTGTGTGTGTGTGTGTGTACGTTAGCAGAGAGATGTTTGTTGTCAGGCGGGGGTGTAGTGGGGGCGCTGCCATCTCTCGCTTCATCTGTTTGTTTATTCATTTCATTGCCGTTGCGTTAAATAATTCATCTCTCTGCCTCTCTCCTCTCTCCTCATACTAATGATTCTCCAGTGTGTGTGTGTGTGTGTGTGTGTGTGTTTCTCTGGCTTCTCCATCATATATGTGCATGTTGAATGCGTTAAGCAACACACACTCAGTTGAAGCAGAATTGTGTGAGCGGCGTAAGTGATGGCCAGCACAAGCCGATGCTGGTGTGTGTGTGTGTGTGTCTACAGGCCTGATGAATGTAGGACAGCCATTTGTCCTGAATGTTACTGTGACAATCACACACACTTTATCTCTCGCCGTCTCGTTGAGAATTTGATCATCACTAATACTAGATTGAGTGTGTGTGATTTCTGACATCATTTCCTGCACCCATCATCCCTATGAACGTATTTGGGGGGACTTTAGTAACACGTCTACATGAAGCCGCTGTATCTTTTCATAATAACTGGAATAATTTACCTATTCATGGTTACACCTTTAAAATGAAATGCATTTGATTACATGATATAACACCATGTGATATATTCAGTGTTATTAATATAGTATTATTATTAGGGCTAGAGTTTGTGTTTACATAATATATGTGGGTGCACTGTGTATAATTATTTTATATATATAAATACACACACATACTTGTATATATTTAAGAAATATTTTCATGTATATACTGTATATAGATTTATATTATATATAAATATAAATATTTTGTATATAAATAATATTTTTTTCTTAAATATACATGCATGTGTGTGTATTTTTATATAGACAAAATAATTATACACAGTGCACCCACATATGTTATGTAAACACAAACTTTTATTTTGGATGCAATTAATTAAAGCATTTGTTTTTATATTTTCATTTTAATTGTATATTTTCAGCCTTTGTAACTTCTACTAGTTTTAGTTTAGTTAGCTAATATTTCTAGTTATCTTTATTTTTATTTAATGTTTAGTTTTAGTAAATTTATTTTCCATTTAAATTTAATTTTGATTTGAGTATTTTTTTACATTTAAGTGTAAAAATGTATATTTTATTTCAGCTTTATTTGAATTAATTAAAATGATTTTTTTTTAGTTTTTTTAACTAGCACTGATTAGAGTGAATATGTGAGTATTTGTGCGTACATACAATTGATAATACAGTTTTTTATGATGAATTATATAAACAGGCTTCAATCAAAGTGCAAAACTTTATTTTACAGTGCTTTTTTACAGATGTTACACTAAAGTAATTGTTTTTAATTACATGCAATTAACCCTAATCCTAACCTTAACCCTATAGCAAATAGTATACATGTTGTTTAGTAATATTACGCAGAAATGTATAATTACTATTGAAGCTTGTTTCCGCCACAGAATAAAAAATAAAAAAGGTAATTGCGACTTTTTAATCGTATGACGTAAAGTCAGAATTGCATGATATAAACTCGCAAATGTGAGATATAAAGTCGCAGTTATCTTTTAAACCTCATTATTTTTATATAAAGTGCTTCGAGATGCTACTTTCTAAAATAAAGATTATTATTATTATAAATTCCCTTGTAATACGGACGTGTATTTTGGGAACCAGCATGTTTTATTACTCTTTCCGGCTGCCAGATGTACCAGAAATGTATAATATAGTATTTACAGTCATGCTTTATGATCCATAACAGCAACTTCTGATCATTTATGTGTTAAAACATGCAATGTTGTGGTGAAAACGGAAGAAAAGTGTGATCATAAACAACCCTAAAGCGCTTTAGATCCACACAGAGCACGAAGCGCGTAATGGAAATGTGTTTTATTGGTGCTGTGACTGGTTATTATCAGCTGGTTTGTCTGTGAAACACGGCGCGTCTGGTGTGGCCGCGGGGCTGGAGATGTGCTTGTTTCTGCGTCGGGCGTCTCTCTTTGTCTTGGTACTTGTCCCATGACATTACACTATAGATTGTGCTTTATGAGGCGTTGCATGAGAGAAATGTGAACGGATCGGAGCCGCCCGAGGGCTGAGGCAGTGGCTCGTGAAGCGCTGTCGTCCAGGCGCTCGTGAACGGTCTCTGACAGGTCTGTCGACACGAGAACGATGCTGTCATCCCAACAAGACATGTTTACAAGATTCACCCCTGACTGTTTAAAGCACAATTCACAGGGATTTAAAGGGACAGTACGAACTTACTTAGCAAAACACTCATCTAAAACTAAGTTATGTCCGCTTTTGGTGATGTTAGAAATGGATTTGTTGGGGAAAAAAATGCTGTGAAGGTGTAAAATATGGAGTTTTTTGGCAATAAAGTCAAATTTATGGCAATATATAGACATTCTTCAATATCCCATTTTGGATATTACCCCAAAAAATGCTATGAAGGTGTAAAATATGGTGGTTTTTTTTGGCAATATAAAGTCAATTTTATGGCAATATATAGAAATTCCTCAATATCCCATTATGGATAATACCCCAAAAAATGCTGTGAAGGTGTAAAATATGGAGTTTTTTGGCAATATAAAGGCAAAATTATGGATATTACCCCCAAAAATGCTGTGAAGGTGTAAAATATGGCGTTTTTTGGCAATATAAAATTAAAATTTATGGCAATATATAGAAATTCCTCAATATCCCATTATGGATATTTCCCCAAAAAATGCTGTGAAGGTGTAAAATATGAGTTTTTTTGGCAATATAAAGTCAAATTTATGGCAATATATAGACATTCTTCAATATCGCATTATGGATAATACCCCAAAAATGCTGTGAAGGTGTAAAATATGGAGTTTTTTGGCAATATAAAGCCAAATTTATGGATATTACTCCAAAAAATGCTGTGAAGGTGTAAAATATGGCATTTTTTGGCAATATAAAGTTAAAATTTATGGCAATATATAGACGTTCTTTAATATCCCATTATTGATATTACCCCCCAAAATGCTGTGAATGTGTAAAATATGGAGTTTTTGACAATATAAAGCCAAATTTATGGATATTACCCCCAAAAATTCTGTGAAGGTGTAAAATATGGTGTTTTTTGGCAATATAAAGTTAAATTAATGGCAATATATAGAAATTCCTCAATATCTCATTATGGATATTACCCCCAAAAATGCTGTGAAGGTGTAAAATATGGCATTTTTTGGGGTAATATCCATAATGGCATATTGAGGAATTTCTTTATATTTAAACTAGCTCTGGGAAACGATTAATCGCATCCAAAATAAAAGTTTGTGTTTACATGATATATGTGTGTGTACTGTGGATCGCAACCCTCCCTCCGGAATATGCAAAAAGGATATATATATATATATATATATAGTATATAACTACTTACCAAAACTTTCAACTGTTGTCAAGGCAACACTCCACGTCCGTTCACGCCCGCAGAACAGAGGGGCGGGGTTTATAATTTAAAGGCATATGCACTGAAACGCCTTGCTGAAAGCAGAGTTGATTTTAAATTAGTGTTTTCTTAAAATACTAATGAGAATTTTTAATAAAAGTACATTACAAAGTTTTCATTTAGATCCTAAACATTCATATTAATCTGTACAAATACGCTTTCAAACAAACCATATGTATATTTGAGTATTTTCTCCTTAAAACTGCAGTGAACAAAAGATACAGTCTCAAAAACACGGTTTGAAATCGCTGACGTCACAAACGATCTTGTAACCAATCAGATCAACGTGTGATCGACAACCAGTGGATCTCTGAGCTGAGGGAGTGGAGGCGGGGCTCATTTGATATTCATATTCATAGAAACTCGGATACTAAATGAGGCAAGGGTGTCGAGTTGCATTCAGGCATGAGGAAAAAAATGTTTAAATATGTAATTTTTCTAAGTTTTAAGGGATAATGTTATTGACTGTACAGTTGAACTTTAACTCGCGTGTAATTTTAGTTTTTTCATATAAAATAACATCATTTATCCAGGGAATGCATTTCCAAACTGTCACTCATTCATGAAAAGTGAGCCTATTTTACACACTCCATTAGTGAAGTCAGTTGTAATGAAGCTCTCTTGTGTCGACGGTGTGTGTGTGTGTGTGATGTTTCTGAGAGATGCAGTGTCATCCTCTCCTGGTGTGTGGCTGAATATTGAAAGTGACACACTTTCCTTTGCTTTTATTCTTCTTAAAACGGCATGGCCAATTCATTCTGCTCTCTCCGCTTTTGTCTTGCTGTCGCACAGGCCGAGTGCTTTCAAAGACTCGCGCTACACTAATGTTCTTGTGTCACTCTCGCGTTGGGAAGATTTGAAATAATTAAGTCTAATTTGCACACCACTACTGAGGGATTCAGTACTTAAGCCTTCATTCAAATGCTTTATCTAAAGACCATTTATCTAAAGGTTTTGGTTTTTGTACTGTGTTTGGTGGCTGGTTACTTTTTTATCCACTCGTAAATAAAGAGGAACGACTGATTTTGAAAACGTAGGAGCGCAAAAAGTAAGATATTTGACTTTGAAATGTAGTTAAAGTAGAAGTCTCCCGAATTTAAATACTAAAGTAATTTACAGATACGCAAAAAAGCTACTTAAACGAATTACATTTACTTAATTTACAGAATCTCACTGGAAGTAGAGTACTGTGAATTTGGTCTTTTTTCTTTTGTCACATACTGTTTTTCACAGACTGTGTAGTAAGGAAGTACACTCTCAGAAAAAAAAGGTAAAAAAACTGGGACTGTACCTTTTCAAAAGGTAAACTTTTGTCCATTTTAGGTGCTATTATGTACATTTGAGGTGCTAATATGTACATTTTAAGTGTTAATGTGTACATTTTAGGTGCTAATGTCCATTTCATGAGCTAATATGTCCATTTTAGGTGTTAATATGTACATTTTAGGTGCTAATATGTCCATTTCAAGAGCTAATATGACAATTTTAGGTGGTAATATGTCAATTTTATGTGTTGATATGTACATTTTAGGTGATAATATGTACATTTTAGGTGCTAATATGTCCATTTCATGAGCTAATATGTCCATTTTAGGTGTTAATATGTACATTTTAGGTGTTAATATGTACATTTTAGGTGATAATGTGTACATTTTAGGTGCTAATGTCTATTTCATGAGCTAATATGTCAATTTTAGGTGGTAATATGTCAATTTTAGGTGTTAATATGTACATTTCAGGTGCTAATATGTACATTTTAGGTGCTAATATGTACCACTAAGGTACCAATATGTAGCCTTTGGATACAAAAGTGTACGGTACAGCCCCAGTGACAGCTTTTGTACCTTTTTTTTGAGAGTGTATATGTGATTTCGGATGCAGCCAAACTCTCTCTCTCTCTCTCTCTCTCTCTCTCTCTCTCTCTCTCTCTCTCTCTGGCGTGGTTATTGGTGCGGCAGCATCTGTCTGGTTTGGTTGTGTTCATGGGAAGGTTGCTCATGTCCACCTGCGCCGTGTCGTTTGTCAGTGTCACGCTGAACGGGCCGAGAGTGGGAACAGAAACTCGCCCCGCTGTGCTCAACTCCCTGGACTGCGTGTTCTCCAAAAGGCCTGTGTTGATCCTCAGGTGCTGGTGCAGAGAGACTGTTAACTAATCCTCCGGAGACGAGCCCAGCTGTGGCGTTTCACGGTCCAGGATGCTTACGGTGTCGATCCAGCCAAACCCTAATGTGTCCACACTATTAATAGGAAGCCTCATTTTAGCTTCCTATTATTATTATGAGATTTTAGCTCTTGAAATTACATTTTAGTTACATTTTTAGTAATTTAGTTGTGTACTTTTTCCATTTTATTAGTTTTTTTGTGTTTATAAATATGGCTATTTAGGCCATTTATTTTTATCTAACCCTCAGATGCTCTTCGGTCATTTCTGACCGAAAAATTTTCTGTTTTGAATTTCTAAAAATCACAGCTTCATCGGAATTTTATGAAACTTGGTGACTTCTATGGTATTATGTATGCGAATACAAAAAAAATTGAGGTCATGATCCGAGCATGCTAAGTGGTCGTAAAAAAAAAATAGTCACACTTGTGGTCTTCGGTCAAAAATGACCCCCATAGGAAAAGAATGACAAAAATTGACAAAAACACAAAAATTCACATTTTTTTTTTTACATTTTTTAATAAAAAAATCGTTTTTGAGATTGTTTCAACTATATATTCAAATCCACACACACAAAAAAATGTGTTCATAAACAGAGCTGTACATGCCATTCAGTGGTTACACCATGATTCTACACCTTTTTCTCTATACTGTAACCAGATGGTGCTAATTTTCTTCAAAAAATATTTTTTTCTGAAGGCCTAGACTGTGGGGTGGTTTCTAGGGTGTTCTGTGTGGTTGCCAGGGCGTTACTAAGGTGTATTGGGTGGTTGCTAGGTGGTTTCTAGAGTGTTCTAAGTGACTGTGTGGTTGCTATTGTGTTCTGTAACTATGCATGCATAACTGCTTTGCAGTTGCTAGGGTGTGGTTGTTGCTAGGTGGTCTCTGTGTGGTTATAAGAGCGTTGCAATTGTGGGTGCTTGCATTACTGCTATGTGGTTTCTATGGTGTTCTTGGTTGTTGCTAGGGTGTTGCCATGTGGTTGCTAAGGGTTCGGTTCTTGCATTCCTGCTATGCAGTTGTCAGGGTAGGATAGCTATGGGTGGTTGTTAGAGCGTTGCTAAGGTGGGGTGGTTTCTCTGTTCTTTAGGCTGTGCTGGCTGGTTGCCAGGGCTTTGCTATGCAGTTGCTAAGGTGTTCTGAGTGATTTTTTGTGTGCATTTTTCCATGGTGTTCTGGGTCGTTTTGTTTTCTACATATGACCTGTGTTTCTTCTTCAACGAATGTTGCATAATTTGAGGAATCAATAATGTTTGCTGCACTTTAACACTTTAAATTCTAGCTTGTAGCTTCTAAGTATGAGAGCAATAGTAATACTGATGGACTTATGCAATGCAAACATTATCCGTGTGCAAACAACATCCAAACAGTTGCATGCCGTTGTGCAGAATCAGGTTTAAATGTGCTGAATGCATGCATCTCTCAGCTGATGTTCATGAATGTGTCGGGTCTCTGTCTTCATGTGTTGATAAAGAGATTAGACCTGAAGCGCAGATATCTGTAAACACAGCCCATGCTCTGATCACTATCAGTCTTCTGTGGGTGGCTGGATGCTCTCCAGTGGGAGAGGGGAGATGTGTTCATTCAACCCACATTATCTTTGATTTTACTTCAGCATGGAAAATTTGTTATGATTTGCTCTCATTTTACTGTTTTAGGCCCTGTTTACACCTGGTGTTAACTTAAGATGCATTTTGGTCGATTGGATCACAAGTAGACGAGAGAGACACTTTTCTGTTTACGCCCGGTGTTTTAATCCGCCTTTTTTGTCCACTTTTAAACACTTCTGTCCTGATTTCTTCGAAAGGGAGGCTCTATGGGTGGGTTAATGTATTTATTTTCTCCAGATCTTTCGATGGACAAAAGAAGTTTGTGCAATTTACATGTGAACGGCCTTGGATACGACGGAAAACACACAAAGCATCAGCTTTAGTTGACAGTGAGTAAATTATCGGCAAAAGTTTGTTTTTAAGTGAACTACTCCTTTAATATCAGTAACAGGGCCATAAAGTCCACTTTAAAGATCATTCAGAAGCTCAGAATATATACACTATAGTGAAAAGAAGAGTAATATATTTGAGATATATATATATATATATATATATATATATATATATATATATATATACAGCGGGTGAAATAAGTATTGAACACATCACCATTGTTCTCATTAAATATATTTCTAAAGATGCTATTGCCATGAAATGTTCACCAGATGTTGGTGTAATAATGTGAAATGGGAAAAAGTTTTGAACATGCTTACTGATATTTATTTAATAATTTGTACAAAAGCCTTTGTTGGTAATGACAGCTTCACGACGCCTTCTGTATGGAGAAACTAGTCGCATGCTAGGGTATATATTTACTGAGAAAAATGATAACGTGAAAAATGATATATAAAAAATTATATATATGTATATATATATGTATATATATATATATATATATGTATATATATATATATAGGGCTGTCAAACGATTAATCACGATTAATCGCATCCAAAATAAAAGTTTGTGTTTACATAATATATGTGGGCATAGTGTGTATAATTATTTTGTATATATATAAATACACACACATGCATGTATATATTTAAGAAAAATGTGTTCTTAATATATCAAATATTTATATTTATACATAATATTAATTATGTATAAATATATATAAAGTATATACTTTCAGATTTTTCTTAAATATATACATGCACGTGTGTGTATTTATATATATACAAAATAATTACACACACTACGCCCACATATATTATGTAAACACAAACTTTTATTTTGAATGCGATTAATCGCGATTAATCGTTTGACAGCCCTAATATATATATATATATATATATATATATATATATAGAGAGAGAGAGAGAGAGAGAGAGAGTGTATATAATCGAAAACAGATTTGTGCTACAGTTTTAAATAGGGGTGTATATTGATACTCTCATGTCACAAATTGATACATATCATGATACTGAACTCACATTACGATATTGTGATACTCCAAGACGTATGGTAAAAGGTTCACAAACCTGTACTGTTGATTAAAATGCTAACTTTGATATTACATTGTGTGTGTAAATGAATAGGCTTGGACTCGGGTGCTGACAACCCAAAGCTCAGAGACACCAGAATAAACATATTCATGATTCTGAAGCTGAAAATACAGAATTATTTTATTCAAATATGCTTGCACTGTCTAACTAGATATATTTAAACTAATGCATGACACTTTTACTGGTAACATAAGATATTTAGCATTATCAGGACCTGCAGATATTGCCCCATTGCATTATTATACAACATTTATATTCAACATTATATAGTAGTGTTATTCTCATACAGAAATGTTAATTTCGGGTGAATTGCACACAATACATATTGATGCATTTTTGTATTGCGATATATATTGTGACACCCCAAGTCTTTTCACTAAGACTGTGTGTGAGTTTGAGCTCAGTATCCGACCTCTTATTGATTCACTTTATTATATTATACAACAGTGACTCTTACGAAATAGCAATATGAACACGCTCCACGCTCGTCTTTTCTTCAGGAGTCGATGAAGGTTTTAATGCGTGATGCTGGTTGATTTATCACAGCGCTCCTCGGACCGACTCGCTCCTTCTCTTGTGTTGGGTTGATGCTGCAGAACCGTCACTGAGGTTTGCTGTTGTCATGGAGACATCAGATCAAATCGGCACCGAGAGCGAAGCGAGTGAACAAAAAGCTATCAGGAATTGTGAAGTTTCTTGAATACTGTCCTCGTTTTGCTAAAGATTTCTCCGGGGTCGTGAGACGCTGGAGTGCTCATAAAGCACACAGTGGACGCTTTTACAGCACATCTTTAAACACTCTGAGGTTAACAATTACAGTGACCGTACAGACAAAGAGGGATTTTATAGTGTGGGACAAAACCCTGCCCGCACAAAACCTTTCTCGTAGAGGCAAAAACAGGAGATTTTGATTCTAAATTGTTTTAATTATTTACTGTATTTTATTTTTTTATTACGATTTTTTTTATACTAAACTGTTTTAATTATTCTGATTTCTTTTGATTATTTTAATAGGGCCCTATAAAATCCGTTTTTTTTGTTGTTTTTTTTGCCAAATTCCGTTTTATTTTTTCCAAAATTCCGTTTTTTCTATTTTAATTTTTGGGAATTGACTCTTTTTTTACCCTTTACTGTTGTTTTAGTTGTAAAAAGAGCTTTTAATGTTGCTTTTAATGTTAATGATTAATGAAGGGTTATTTTACACAGATGTTATTATTTCAATCAAAAACAGTGCAATCTTTTTTGTGTCCAGAGGAAAAGGAGCAATTTATATATTAGCATTAAAGATTGGTTTCAGCAACTTGTTTCTTTCTAAGGTTAGTTAATCAATATTTTTTTGGCACTAATCTGTTAAGTTTTAGTTCAATTGTGCACTCCTAAAGACAGTCACTTGTCGCCACCTGCTGGCTTACTGATGCAAGTTGGGCAAACACAGACAAGCGGAGTGATACAAAGGCTAATAAGTGCAAACACATTCGAGGACCATACACAAAAATATATGTATGAAGAGTTCAGATGCAAAAGCCTCTAAGTACCATTTGAAGTTTTCTTCTAAAATGATAATTTTTATCAAGCTTGTATATTTAAGTTCAGTAATTTCACTTAAATGGCAATGAAGATTAGCTATTAATTGTCATTTAAGTGAAATTACTGAAAGTTTGATAAAAATGATCATTTTAGAAGAAAATTTCAAATGGCATTTAGAGGCTTTTGCATCTGAACTCTTCATATATATACATATATATTTATAAATATGAATTGAGCTTATAGTTTATGTAATTAGCAAATGACATCTGTGTTAAATAGGAATAGTAATAATGTTAAAAGGCGTAAAGATAGAGCAAAATATGGTGGTACGATCACTGATGATAAACTTTCCCTTTGGATTTTATGGGCTACATAAGAAATTTAAGAAATTTTGACATTGAAAGGAGGCTCTTAACCATTGTTTATAGATCAACACTGAAAAAAAAGACCTGTTGGATTAACATAAAAAAAACATGTACATCGGTTGCACATAATAAAGTTAGGTTTGTGCAACATGATTTGTGTATTTTAAAATGCACAAATCATGTTGCACAAACCTAACTTTATTATGTGCAACCGATGTACATGTTTTTTTTTATGTTAATCCAACAGGTCTTTTTTTTCAGTGAATGATTGAAAGTGTAACTTATAATATTGTTTCATGGTATAACATTGAAACAGAAGAATAAACTAACACGAGTAATCAATGAAGCAAGATCATCGGCCAAAAACAGAGCACATTACAAGAGCTATTCACAATTTTTGGGGGGAGAAAATGGCATTATCAATATATTCAAACCAGACTCATCCCCTCCATTCCTGCTTCGAGATCCTTCCTTCGGGGCGCAGGCTACAGATAGAGGAAAATTTAGAAGAGATCATTTGTTCCATTGGTGGTGACTGTTTTAAACTCAATTCTCAATTGAGGTGTGTGAATTTGCACATGCTGTATTAATTTCACTTCTGTATGTGTCATGATTCTGCCCTCTTGTCCTACTCTTGAGGCAGGATCATCATGACAGATGCTTGTTTTGTGTGCAGGCACATGGCCTTGTGTTTGGGCTGTGTGTGTGTTTGCGGTGTCTCGTTCTCTGGCCACACCCCCTTGTGCTTGTTACTCTCGTTTGGTCATCATTGCTTCATCTATGTCACCTGCTGTCAAAGTCTGTTTCTCCCTATTTGATCCCCTTGTGTTTGCTGTCCTGTAACGTTACCTTGTGAGTACCTTGTCTTAACAAAGTTGTGATCTTGTAAAATCCTGTCTTGTTCCTGTATAGTTTAATGGTTGAAACACTTTCACAATTTGTGAATTAAATTTATGTGATTTCCTGCATTCTGCTGCATTTTTGGCATTTGCTCCTTAATACCAATGATCTAAAAATACAATGTTAATTGAACTGCCACGTAGAAAATGAAATGCATCAGTCTCTTGATCTTTAAAATTGAGAGCTTCAACCCGTGAACTGCTTGTTAAACAAAGGTAAAGTATTGATTTGTATAATAAAGAGGGCTCAAACTTCTTTTTAACCCCTTCAGACCTGATTTATGTTTCAAGTTTCTGAAAAATATAAAATTACTTTTTCCCAGCTCATGAGGCTTCTATAAATGAAAACAAATTAAATTAATGTTTTTATATAATGGCTTTCATTGTGATTTTTATTTTGTCCCTTCCAATGGACGTAAGGTCAAAACAGGTGTACCTCCCAAAAATGTACAAACATGAAATAAATTAATAAACATAAAATTTGTTGGTCTATACTTTAAGCTTTTTCTCAAAGTCAAAAAAATTCCAGCAGTATACCATTTCAGCTACAATTTTGAGGTTTTTGTTTTACAGATTGCACAAACTAAATATCTTCGAAACAATCAATCTGGTCATATTGGAGTCATTTTCTGTGTGCATCTTTCTTTTATTAGATCAAAAACTTGAACATTATAACATTACAACTTAAATTGTAAGGTTTTTCCTTTATATATTGCACATTTGTTTATTCATAACAAAACAATTCTTTTCTCAAAAGAATTCATACAAGTATAGAGCAGAGAAGCAATAATTCTAATCGTTTGCTCATTGCAACACAGTGTGACAACATGCCCCGCCTGAACAACTGGGACAAAGTTCTCTTAAATATAGGATTTAAACCCGGCTAGTCTGTCTTCTGCTGTCACACCAGCATTCAAGAACTATCTCAGCTGATATAAGATAAAATAATATCAGATTTGTTTAAAATTAACACAAGAAACTTACATAAAGTTTAAATAAATGTTCAGTAATGTATTCAATACATAGGCTATATATTTTTAAAATTCTATAGTGTTGAAATGGCAACTAGAAAATTCGTCCACTATAACCTCCATAATGTGTCGTGTTTCAAATCAATGCTAGTTGGAACTCATAATCAAATGATTACATTAATTACTGCCAGGTGGTGGTTAATTAATTGAATTAACGAGATGAATGCGTTCCTGATATATTAGAGTCTGAAAAGTGGCTTGATAAGGGTTAGTCTTGGGTGATGTGTCCTCATGGCTGTGAGGGAGATTTGTGTTTGGAAGAAGCTCATTTTTATCCTTTTTCTCTTTGCTGATGATGGACTTAAAGAACCAGGTAAGTACCATTAGGCTTTGAAGTGAACAGAAGCATTCTGTTTTTATGTTGAAGTTGTTTACTAAACTTTATAGATGGTGAAAATAAGCTTTGTGAACCATTGAAGCTTTCCTTTAACACCATTACTACTCTTGGTTTGTTTGCCATCCAGTGATCAAATGGATGATGGTCATGTGTTTTTTTGTTTTGTTTCCCCTATCCAAGGCTTGACCATTCCTAACAGATATCCGTGACTCGTTTTGATAAGACTCCAGTTGCAATCAGCAGTGCAGCTTCTGGTCCTCATCGTTCTTCCCAGTAAGAATGCAGCTGTACTCTCTTACCACCCTTGACTCCAGCGTGGACCATCGGCCATTCGGCCTCCCTCTGTTGGACATTGCATCTTCTTCGCCATGGACTTGCAGCCCATTCGCTGCCCTACGACTCTCCACCTCTTTCGCCTTTGAATAGCTCCGCCCTCCCTCAGGTTCCACCTCCATCTATGGTTGCTGCAGCTCAGCCTCTAACCTCAGGATCGCCTCTTCCACTTCAGGGGGTCGGCGCTGTGGCCTAGTCGTGGTCGCCTAGGTCTTTGTGTCTCACTGCCTTATTGCTTCTCTGGCTGCATGGTGTGCTCCACCTTCATCACCTCCGCTAATCCCCTTGGTGGTGTTGGGACTCTTACTCCATGGCTGCTCCTTTCTGCGATGCCGCCGTGGGATGCAGTCCTGACTATGGGCTGGGTGTCCATCAGCTTTACCCTGCTCAAGGCCATCCCCCTGGCTTTCACCAGCACCTGCACCAACCTTTCCTCCGGCTACGGACGGACGGCCGCCGTGGGCTGCAGTCGTGACTATGGACTGAGTCTCCGTCTGCCCTTCCCTGCTCAAGGCCATCCCCACTGGCTGTCACCACCACCTGCACCAACCTTTTTTCATGGTTCTCTTCAGCTTTTTATTGTCTTCCAGCTAAGCTGCATTCCTTCCGGATGGACGCCTCCGTCCGAGCCGTCCATGCGTCCATCCAAGTCGTCTGCCCGTCCGCCCTGCCCGCCCGCCCTGCCCGCCCGCCCAATCCGCCCATCTGCCCGTCCGCCCAATCCGTCTGTCCGCCCAATCCGTCCGTCTGCCCGTCCGCCCAATCCGTCCGCCCAGTTGTCCGTCCGCCCGCCCAATCCGTCCGTCCGCCCAACCCGTCTGCCCAGTCCGTCCGCTCAATCCGTCCATCCGCCCTATCCGTCCGTCCGCCCAATCGTCCGTCCGCCCAACCCGTCTGCCCAATCCGTCCGTCTGCCCAACCCGTCCGTCTGCCCGTCCGCCCAATCTGCCCGTCCGCCCCAATCCGTCCGTCCGTCTGCCCGCCCGCCCAATCCGTCCGTCTGCCCGCCCGCCCAATCCGTCCATCCGCCCAATCCGTCCGTCCGTCTGCCCGCCCGCCCAATCCGTCCGTCCGCCCAATCCGTCTGCCCGCCCGCCCAATCCGTCCGCCCGCCCAATCCGTCCGTCCGCCCAATCCGTCCGTCCGTCTGCCCATCCGCCCAATCCGTCCGTCTGCCCGTCCACCCAACCCGTCCATCCGCCCAACCCGTCCGCCCAATCCGTCCGTCTGCCCGTCCGCCCAATCCGTCCGTCCGCCCAACCCGTCCGCCCAATCGTCCGTCCGCCCAACCCGTCTGCCCGTCCGCCCAACCCGTCTGCCCAATCCGTCCGTCTGCCCAATCCGTCTGCCCAATCCGTCCGTCTGCCCAACCCGTCCGCCCAATCCCTCTGCCCAATCCGTCCGTCTGCCCGTCCGCCCGTCCGACCAACCCGTCCTTCCGCCCGTCCGCCCAACCTGTCTGCCCAATCCGTCCGTCCAACCCGTCCGTCCGTCCAACCCGTCTGCCCAATCCGTCCGTCCGTCCAACCCGTCTGCCCGTCCGCCCAACCCGTCTGCCCAATCCGCCCGTCCGCCCAATCCGTCCGTCTGCCCGTCCGCCCAATCCGTCCGTCCGCCCAATCCGTCCGTCTGCCCAATCCGTCCATCCGCCCAATCCGTCCGTCCGCCCAACCCGTCTGCCCGTCCGCCCAACCCGTCTGCCCAATCCGTCCGTCTGCCCAATCCGTCCGCCCGTCTGCCCAACCCGTCTGCCCAATCCGTCCGTCTGCCCGTCCGCCCAACCCGTCTGCCCAATCCGTCCGTCCGCCCAATCGTCCGTCCGTCCAACCCGTCTGCCCGTCCGCCCAACCCGTCTGCCCAATCCGTCCGTCTGTCCAACCCGTCCGTCCGCCCGTCCACCCAACCCCTCTGCCCAATCCGTCCGTCCGTCAGTCCGCCCAATCTGTCAGTCCGTCCGCCCGCCCAAGTCGTCCGTCCATCCGTCCAAGGACTTGAGCAGTAAAGAGCAGACTGACACCAAGTCCACAGTCAGGACGGCATCCCACGGCGGCCGTCCGTCCGTAGCTGGAGGAAAGGTTGGTGCAGGTGCTGGTGAAAGCCAGGGGGATGGCCTTGAGCAGGGTAAAGCTGATGGACACCCAGCCCATAGTCAGGACTGCATCCCACGGCGGCATCGCAGAAAGGAGCAGCCATGGAGTAAGAGTGCCAACACCACCAAGGGGATTACCGGAGGTGATGGAGGTGGAGCACACCACGTAGCCAGAGAAGCGATGAGGCAGTGAGACACAAAGACCTAGGCGACTGCGACTAGGCCGCGGTGTCGCAGTCATCGAGTGAAGAGAGCCAACTCTAGTCTCCCAAGTCTTTGAGGTAAAAAAATATGGTAAGTTGTTGTGTGAGGGAAGTTCAATGACTGATCTAAGGGCTTAATCTAAAGTGCTTTGTTTCTGGTTTAGTTTTGCCCAAGTTTGACGTGACCGTAAACGCACCGCAGACCTACAGCGTTGCAGTTATGGGACTGAAAGTTGAATCTTGTGCCAAGTGAGTGATGCTTTATTTTCTTGTCTTGAGGTTGGTCAGTTCTTTAATTATGATGTTTCCCAGATATACATATGGCCAACCTGTACCTGGTCAAGCCAAATTCTGCAATGGTGTCCTTAAAGAAAGCTGTATATCTCTTGGAGGGGAGCAACTGGCCCAACAAACTGCTGTTGAATCTAACCACAAACAAGAATGGACGGGCTGCGTTCTCCCTAAACACTGCTAATCTTAAGGCTGATCAGAATCCGGTGGTACGACTTGTATTTTGTAAAAATTAAGACTTTCTCTAGCACACCTATATCTTCTGTCAGGTCTTATCCAAAGGAGTGATTGTCCTCCATGCATTTCAGACGGTTAAAGAAAAGGCTGGTGATGCAGTCACAAGTGGCTCTGTGACGTTCCAGTTGTCTGTCGGCGTCGATATGGCTCCAGCAGTGCAGATTCTGGTCTACAACGTTCTTCCTAGTTGCTGCTAGTGTGCCGTTTGACACCGATATGTGTTTCCAAAACCAGGTACTGTATGATGTGGCTATTTTTCAATTTGAGAATGTTGGTGCGTGTCCTACAGCGTGTTGGTCCTTGTTCTAGGTGTCTCTGCTGTTTTCTCCAGCTACGGCTATTCCTGCGGAGGGAAACGTTCTGATGGTTTCTGCTCAAGCAGGATCTCTGTGTGGCCTCAGTGCTGTAGATCAGAGTGTCTGGATCATGGAGCCAGGAAGACGTCTGAGTGCTGAAGGGGTGTCTGTGCCTCAATCAGGTTTTTTGTTTGGGCTTTTAATCTGAATATTTCAGTGTGTGGCACTTTGGATTAGAATCCACTTTAGTTTACCCCAGTGTCTGAAGTACAAGGGCCTGAATTTTTATCACAACTTCAGTGTTGGTATGTCAGTTAGTTTAATTCTTGCTCTAGAAATTGGTACATGACTTAAAGATAAAATGAAAAAACGTAGGCTTGTGTTATAATGGGCTATGCTAGATTTTGTTAATGAATATGGTCTTTTAATATGACGGTCTGAAGGACGTCCGTCCATGGGTGCGTCTGTGCATGCGTCCGTCCGTTCGTGACTCCGTCCGTCCGTGCATCCGTGTGTGCGTGCGTCCGTCTTTTCGTCCGTGCATCCGTCCATCGGTGCGTCCGTCCATCGTACACAAGACCTAGGCGCTGAAGAATGGAGCAGTCATGGAGTGAAGAGAGCCAACACTAGTCTCCCAAGTCTTTGAGGTGAAAAAATATGGTAAGTTGTTATGTAAGGGAAGTTCAATGACTGATCTAAGGCCTTAATCTAAAGCGCTTTGTTTCTGGTTTAGTGTTGCCCAAGTTTGACGTGACCGTAAACGCACCGCAGACCTACAGCGTTGCAGTTATGGGACTGAAAGTTGAATCTTGTGCCAAGTGAGTGATGCTTTATTTTCTTGTCTTGTGGTTGGTCAGTTCTTTATCTTGTTATTATGTTTCCCAGATATACATATGGCTAACCTGTACCTGGTCAAGCCTTAGTGGAAGTGTGCTGTGATCCATTTCCATACAGTCTGCTTCATAATTTGACCGGACAGTGCCTGACTCAAACCACAAAGGTGTGTGACTCCTGCTTTACTGCTGAGGGTTTTCCTTTTGCCTGTGCTTGACTTAATAGTGTGTTTGTTCACCTACCAGATGAATGCCACGGGCTGTGCCTCTCTTACTGTTGATGCGTCAGTGTTTTTCAACACCAAATGCAAGACACATTTCTTGTAAATGGGAATGTTACTGAGGAGGGAACAGGTGAGCTATTGGCTGATCTGAACCATATCATCTTTACAAGACATGCACTTTAACCCACAAAGTTGATATTCTTCACTGTTTGTTTGGACTTTCTCTCGCAGATATAATGGTGTCAAAGTCTGCAATGGTGTCCTTTACAAACAAAGCTGTATATCTCTTGGAGGGGAGCAACTGGCCCAACAAACCGGCGCGGCCAATGCCCCGTACTCGGACTTCTCCAAGGCAAATAATTTATGCAGATCAGAGAGCTCTCTCCTCAAGTCCATATACAGCAGCCAGTGAGGGCAGGCCAGTTCTGCCTAGAGATCAAGACGATCCTCCTCAGCCCATGAGGGCACTGCCTGTAGATTCACGAGGTGACCTTCTGCATTCTCATTCTGTCAGTCACAAAGAGATTGATTACCTCACTGACAACCTAGGAGACCTGAGATTACCAGGCTCTGCAACTCGGCTAACTTCAAGTCATCCTTTCTCTTCTTATGAACCAACTCAATCCCAACACAAGCTAGCCCATCAAGAAGATGCTACATATCCTCAACCTGGCACATGGATAGACCACGTGGTTACTACAACACAGACCACAGAGGCCATAACTATATGTCCACTGACCAAAGAGATCGCAACCAATATCCCACAGCTGTTCAGTTTGTGCCTCAGGACTACAGTCAAGTGACGGCAGCTACGTATGGGACTTATAAAGATCATAGTCTGAACTGCAAACCCGTGCACTATTTCCCTTCCACTGAACCATATGGTTATCAGCAACCTTATCATGGGATTCCAGCTACAAGTCCAGTCTATCAAGATGAGAGACTTACTCAAAGGGATACATTAGCTCACCATGCACATGAGCGACACTCAGACAGCTATGGTCAATCAGCTCCTAATCCTGCAGACAAATGAAGCTTCTTGACCTCACGACAGTACGCAGATTACGCTCAGCCTGAGACATATCAGCTATACCACCCAGTGCGCCCTCCTTCTCTTCCATATCCTCATGTTTAGCCCACCTACAGAGGTCCTATTCCCACCCTTCCTCATTTTTGCAGTGGAGATTGCACGACTCAAAATTGCACTGGAGAATTTGCTACAGAACGTTACAAGTACCAAATACTCGTTGATCATCTGAAACAGGAGAATGCCTTGCTCATTGGAGACTCGTACGTCAACAGCAGGTACCCACACACCAACCCCATGAGGTCTGTAACTGCACTTTATGGTCAACCACATCAACTCGCACTACAAAGAATTGGAGAATTGATGGATGGCCCAAAAATCAGGAGTGGTGACACTAAATCTTGTAGAATGTTTGCCCTCAAAGTGCGTGCATGAGTTGGAATGCTGGACCAACTTGGAGCTAAAGGATGGACAGAGCTCAAATGTGGGTCACATGTTTCACGTCTCCTTGCCAAATTGCCTCATGATCTTAAAGCAAACTTCAGAGGGTTTGTTAACCCCATTCAGAACCCAGTTCCAACACTGATAGAACTCCGCGATTGGCAAGAATATGAGCTCAGAATACAAGAGCATGAGTCACAGTACGTTAGTACTGTAAGCAGAGCCTACTCTCAGCCACAGAGAGAACAGCAAAGGAATTGCAAGCCGGTACAACGATTTGCTACTGTCTTGCATGGTGGCGAACAGAGTAAACCAGCAAGTGTTACAGCAGTCAAGAAGGAGAAACCGACAAAGTACTGCCCCTTCTGCAACACTGTGCAGCATTACTAATTTCAAACTGCTGAATCAAGATCAAGTGGAGTCATGGCTGAAGTCAAATCAGAAGTGCTTTAGGTGTGGCCGTGATCACCAGATCTCACAATGTAATCTTTAAGCCAAATGCATAAAATGATGAATTGGATGTCAAACTGTTAAAGATGCAGATTATCCACATTTAATCACAGCTACAGAGCCAGTTCGTCTCCTGGCGGTCCTGCCACTGTGAAAACCAGACTCGGGCGGACTCTGCAGGGCCACAGTTCTTAACTCAATCAGTTAGTAGTTGGGCCAAACAGCCTCATGATGTAAGCGATGACATCCAAGAACACTGCAGTTATACACCGCAGATATCTCTCGATACAATTCACTTCAAGATCTGATTAAGGCTACTGCTATTTCCCTTCATGGGGCGGCAGACGAAAGTGAACTCTCTGCTGACGACTATACACAAGCTGAACAGGAGCTTCTGAGATGTGCTCAAGTTGAAAGCTTCCCAGAAGAAATAGCCCAACTCCAGTTAGGTAAACCTGTATCTCACTCTAGTCGTCTTCTAACTCTAGCCCCAGAGTATGATCACAAAGCCAAATTAGTCAGAGTAGGACGCAGTAAAAAGACACCAGTGCAGCTGCTTTGAATGTAAGAAATGGCGAGGGAAGCCAGAAATTCCTATGATGGCGGATCTCCCTCAGTCTAACCTTCGGTTGTTTCGTCCAGCTTTCTATTCAACGGGCATTGACTGTTTTGGCCCCTTCCAGGTTAAGTTTGGATGCAGATGTGAAAAACGTTGGGGAAAACTGTTCAAGTGCCTTACTACCAAAGCTGTTCATATTGAACTGCTATCGAGCATTGACACAGACTCCTTTCTCATGTCGTCAAGAAGGTTCATAGCTCGCAGAGGGAAACCATATGAAGTGCTTTCTGATAACGGCACACATTTCAAAGGAGGTATTACAGAACTTCAGAATGCTTTCAATGCACTTCACCCAATCTTGAAAGAGAATCTGGCTCCTCAACAGAATAACTTCCGTCTAAACCCATGCACCGCATTTTGGTGGATCTTGGGAGAGAGAGGTTAGATCTATCAAGACTGCACTGCGTACCTCTCTAGGTTCTCAATCTGTGCCAGAGGAAGTACTGAACACGGAACTTGTGGAAATAGAGGGAATATTAAACTCCGGACCATTGGGATATGTTTCCTCAGATATAAACCCAGTGGCACCTAATTCCCTCCTCATGGGACGTCTATCTTCTGGATTACCACAAGTTGTTTATCCGGAATCGGAAATGCTCAGTCATAGGAGATGGAGCCATAGCCAAATTCTAATTGAAAATTTCTGGAAATGTTTCATACGGCATTCCCTCCCCAACTTGCAACGGCGATAAAAATGGCAAAGAGAATCAGACAACCTTCAAATTGGTGAAGTTGTGGTGATTGTGGACCAGCAAGCACCCAGAGCCTTAATAGATTTGTCACAAGGTGGAACCAATTTCCGCTGGGAGTGTGTTTCTCCCCGGGACAATTTCACTGACACACCGTGCTGGTTTGCTTGTTGTCAGTTGCCATGACAGCAGCAGCTGATGAGCTAAGCGGTACCAGGTGCAGAGGGTTTGTGATTGGGAGCTGTGGCCTAGTGAAACAGTTAAAAGGCAAAGAAAGAGGCAATGAGGTGTGGTACGCTATTCTTTGGCAGAGGCTTGAATTTGCTGGGATCGTTTGGAGCGGGCTGTGAGGATCTGGCTGGAGAAGGTGTGCAACGGTGATTGTGAGAATACAAGCTGGAGACGTGAAAACGGATGTGAATTGTGGAGATTGAGTCTGGAGAACGTTGTCATTCTAGAGAGGAGGATAAGTAATGAAACACCGGTCCTGTGTGAATGCATGCCTTGCACTGAATTGAATAAGGACTTGTGAAGTGTATTGAGTCATCATTGAAATCCTGAGTGTGAAAGGGTATTGAAGACTCTGTTTTTCCATGCCGTGAGAAGTCATCTGCATCTCTTCAACTTCTGAGTGTTGATTCAGCGTAACAGTGGGAGGACTGATCACTGGGTGAGTGCCGGCCTTATTGGACTTGACGTGAAGTTGCAGTGTGTGTGGATGCATGTGTTTATTTAACCGCCAGTATTCCCCAGTTCACGTTCTTGCCCAGTGTTTGCGGAACGAAGCCCTCAGTGTTGAATGTGTATGTTCCACAAACTCCTGATGATACTGAAGAGGAGTGTGATTGCCCTGTTTAACTTGTTCTGTCTATTTAAATAGAAGATTCTTGTGTGCTGCCTGGACGGAGGAGAGACGTACCTCAGCCGTAGTGCTGCTTGTTTGGAACAGCCCAGTCCAGCCGTAAGCCCGATTCTCCATTATACCAAAGGATCTTGTTTGCTCTTGAATCAGATTTTCTGTTTATTTTAGAAGATTCTTCTGCCGCTGCCTGTACGGAGGAGAGACACACCCCAGCCGTAGTGCTGCTTGTTCAGAACTACCCGCCCCAGCGGTAAGTCCTTGCTTTACTGTAATAGAATTGAACCTGTAAACTTGTCTCTGTCTTGGATTAGAGGATATCTTGCTTCTGGCTGGAGCCGTTAAAGGAGGAAAGACACACGGAGGACCTTACACCTGTTGTCCAGTGACGCCACGGGAGAGCACTCTACACGAAGGAGACATACGTACCCACCTGGCTGGCAGCGAGTCCCCTTCCTGGACCCATCGCCCCCTGTGCCGACCACCTACTGTACAGACGCCGCTTGAAACAAAACTTACCTGCTACCCACCTGTCCGGTGAAATAGTCCTGGTCCGCCTGGAGAGCTGTCCGCCTGTATTACGCCTAAAAGGATCTACTTACCACGTTTACCCACCTGCACGCCGGACCGGCGTTCGACTCCCTCCTCCTCCGTGGCTGCCAGCGACTCGGGTCGGCGCAGTGGACCTCCTGGTGTCTTCCCATATTAAGACTTTTAATTCTTGTTTTTATTCAATAAAGATTGTTACTTTTAGAAGTTCTGCTCGTCTGTCTGGTCTCTGGTACGCTCCTCGAGGTGGTTCTGGGTTTGAGGGGTGGGTGCCAGGGCTGTAGTACTCGAGTCCGGTCTTGGACTCGAGTCCGTTTTTCTATGGTCTCGGACTCGCTGGGATTCGGAATCGGGCTTGTCTCGGCCACTGGTCTTTCCAAATATGGCTTTTGGTCTCGACCGAGTCCAACATTTTTGTATGTGTGTTCATTTATTACTAGCCTATCAGGGTGACGTTAACTTAGAAAATGTCCAAATTAACCGACCAAGTGCTCACTACAACGGAGCGCGTCTTCTCATGCTGTTACTATGAGGTCTCCCATTTATAATGTGGGATATTTCCGCAATCGTAATCCACACAGATTATAAAATCAAATCATTCTTTTAATAACTATCTGCAATTTCACAAACAGCATGAGCGTTCAACGGTGCCGCGTCTTCTCTTCTCTCATGTGTTGGATGGCGCGTCAAGCGCTGCTGCGATAATAGCGTTCAGGAGTCGGGACAGAATATTCACTTGCATTCGGGCCAGTAGTGCATCGTGAATAAAGCTTACCATTTGCACGTCCTTTTATGTCTTACCAGTTTAACATTTAAGCAATTTTAAACCATCAGTCCTCGTGCGCTCTCTGGGATGACTATGCGCATTTATAGAAAAACCACCTCAAGAACAGCTGGCCAGTAACAAAAGTTATTTTTCACGGATTAGCTATATTGCTTTAACACTCAAAACTGTGTCAATTTCGGTCTTCGTGAGTATAATGGTCTAAACATAGTTGGTTTTGTCTTTAATAAGCATAAAACGCATGCTTGTATAAAGAAGAGAGAATCCATGCACTAGCTCTTAAAGTGACAGTAACCATATGCGTCAATTAATTTTGTCGTCAATACAACAAAAGAGAGCTTTAAGTTAAAGGAATCAGGATTAATAGCCTATGTGTTTAATTTATTCAGGACTTAAATACTATCCGGTGTTATTTTCCATTTGATTACTTTATTCAGTTTCTGTCTTTGAATACTAGTGTTAGACCTATTCAAAAACGTTTGTCTTTATTTGTATCTTTATTGTATTTATTTGTGTTACTTTTTTCAATTTAATTGTACAATCTAAATCAAGCCTTGTGTTGTGTAAATTCTTAACAACATTACCCCATTGTAAAAAAATGCAATGAGCACAAACATATAGGCAAGATAAATTTAAAAATTTTGTCTGGCAAAAACGAAATTCAGGCCCTGAAGACTTTTTTTCCCTGTCCTGGACTCGGTCTTGACTCGGACTCGGACCTTTTTGGACTCGGTCTTGACTTGGACTCGACTAGTCCTGGTCTTGGACTTGTCTTGGACTCGACAAAGGCGGTCTTGACTACAACCCTACCCAGTGGGTGCAGTCTGGCTTGGCCCCCCTGACCTGTGACGGATTGTTTCAAGTTTTTGGTGAGGATTTCTCTGAGGAAGTTTTAATAGGGGGTGTGAAATATAATTTTTTAAAGAGAAGGAAGATGTGTCTGTTAAATTATTTAACAGGAACTGCGAAATTGGCAATATGGAAAACCAGGAGGAATCAAGGATTGCAGCTTAATAGAATTAATGTTGAAGTGATGTTTATGAAATTAGTGGCTGGTAGACTAAAAATAGAATCTGCTAACTGTAGTCTTGTAAATAATGAGAAGGGTTTTAGGGATCTGTGGTGAGTTAATGATGCTTTGTGTGTTGTTTACGATGGAAATCTGGTTTTGGAATTTTAATGTGTTTTTTTTTATTATTTTTTCCCCATATATATAAATAATGTTAATTGCTGAATATTAAGTGTTTAAAAGTTTTGTAAACCTCTCTCTCTCTCCTCTGGTGCGCAATCTAAACTCGAGCGTGTTGTGTAACCATAGTAACTTTGATCTGCTTGAATGTTTTAGTCGTCTTCAACACATGATTCTGAAGGATAGATTAAAATAGCCGGTATTTTTTTTTTAAACGAATACTAAATTATTAAAATTTAATAATAATCAATTTTTTTTTTTTTGGATCTGGGGCTATAAAAAAACATCCGGGGCTGAAGCCCCGAATGCCCATGTCTAACGACGCGCCTGGTGTGGGACAAAACCCTGCCCGCACAAAACCTTTCTCTTTATTTAAATCGTATTTAAATATTGCATTGTGTGTAACATGTTGTTATGGCAACAGCGCATTCACACGTGCATGTAACCGAGTTCACCTTTGTATTTGCAACATTTTTTAAATCAAAAACAAAAGCAACACTCATTTTAATTAGTAATTTTGTTGATGAGATTATCACTGATGCAGAGGGCTGTGTGCAAAGTGTAAAGAAAGCTTCTGTGCACGAGTGCTGTTCATTTACAGTGAGTGAATCAAGGTTTCTGTGTGCAGAAGTAGGTGTGTGTGTGTGTGATCCGCCAGGGGATAATTATAGCTCAGGTTGTTCTATCACCTCCTACTTACACAAGCAAACAAATCCATCAGTTTCTGCTCTGTGTCTTATTTGCTCTGAGATTCCTGCTGGAGTGGTTAGTCTGGATTAGGACATGTTGTGTGATTTGAGACAGGAGTGTATCATTTCCTCTGTCTCTCTGAACACACATCTGTCTCGAATCAGGTGCAATGCGAATTATGTTTTCTCTAAAGCTCAGTGAATCTGCTGTTTGCAACACTGTCTATGTACCGCATTAAGCTAATTTTAAACTTTGTATTGGACTTTTTTTATTATTATATTTTTTTGTTGCTATTTTATGAAATATTCATATTTAATTTATTTCTAATTAAATTTATATTTATAACTATATATATTATATATTTATAGTGTTTATTATATTGTATTTTTATGCTTAAAGTAGGAAACATATTGTTAATTTTTTGTGCAAGAATAAAATTATAACATAGCACACACAATTAAGTAATTTAATTTAAAAATGATTTATTATATATTTGTACTACGATATATAGTTAATTATATATTTGATAATATTTAAAAAAATTGTTTAATAATATTATATATATATATATATATACATATATATATATATATATATATATATATATATATATATATATTAATATATTAATAGTATTATTCAAAACATTATATATATATATATATATATATTAATAGTAAGAATTAATAAAATAATCAGTATTTTGATTCTATAAAAAATAAGGATAAAAATACAAAGCACACGCAAAATATGTATTTTGTTTTATTTATTATATTGATAATACACTATATAATTTCATTGTAAATTTAATATTTTGAATCAATTAAATTAGACAATACTTTACACATGACAGTTTGCTGCTTATTATAGTAAAAATGTAAAATGTTCTTACAATAATAAGCATAAAAATGCATAATACACAAAAATGTAAATTTAATAATTGTATAATTTTCTTAAATTATTATTACATTATATTATCTCATTGCATGTTTAATATTTTTAATATTAAATTTAACTGGACTAAATAATTTCATGTCAATATGTTGCTTATTATAGTAAAAACATTAATTTGTATGACCATGAAAATACATTGGACACTATGTAAATATGTAATTTAATTCATTAATTTAATATTTAATAATAACTTTATATTTAATTAAATTAGACACAACTTTACAAAAATATTTTTCAGTATTACATAATTAACATTATTTTGACAAGTTAATACTGAACTTGTCATTTTGCTCCATTTCTGAATATAAATACATTATTATTATTAAATACATTATTATTATTCTATTTTAGTGGGCGGGGCTTTGGAACAGAGGGGGCGTGTCTAATTCACATGCTAAGCGAATGGCAGAAGTTCAAACTGTTGACATCACTTACAGAACCTTTATGCGCATCATGCCCTGCATACTTAGTGTGTGGTGTGTGTGTGTGTGTGTGTTCCCGTCAGCTCACTAGGTTTTCTCTTCTGATTCTCTCCATCTCTCCTTTCTTTTCAGTCCGCCATCTGCTTCTGTATGATGACTGTCATTTCCTCTCGTCCTCCACTACTGTTTTCTCTCTCTGTCCCGGTTTTATTATTGGAGGGAGGCGGCGTTGTGTATCTTTACACGAGTCGGAATCCATGCGGCGCTGGTGTGATTCATATCAGCAGATTCACTGCGGATATAATAACAGGATAATGTGAGCGTTCATCATTCTCAGGGCCCGTGTGTCCGCCTGTCCTCCCACTGACACTCATAAAGCGCGCGCTCTCTTCATAACACACACACACACACACACACCGGGAATGACCAGCGTGTGATGAAACTGCTGAGCTGTTTGCACATGATCTGGAAATCCCTGCTGGATGATTGTGTGTGAACTACGTACTGCGCAGTGTGTGTATATTGTGTGTATATATTTTCATTTTACGCCCGAAGAAGATATCACCGGTTCATCAAGTTAACTTAAGCCCTATTCACACGGGATTAGTATTACCTGGTAACCTCAGGTGACCTCTAGTGACCTCTGGTGATCTTAATCCCGTGCGAATCGGCCATGTCTGTAACTTGTAAAGTAAAAAGTCCACTGTCGAGAAAACCGGCTTTTGTGACAAAACGTGATAAATGTGGAGAATAACGAACGGCCGTCAGTTCATTTTTTTTAAAAAACGTGGTGTTTTTTCACTGAAAAAAATATTTTCACGATTTGTTATCACATATTTTCTTTTGTCAAATCAACTTTATAATAATTTATTTAGTTGAGATAACGTTTCTGATGATTAAATCAATCTCCTTCATTGTATTAACTCACTTTTTCCAGTTCAATCAACTTAAAATTTTAAGGCAACCCAGGTTACTTACTTTTTTAAGTTAAACCAACAATATTTTTTTACAGTGTAGTAATCACAACATTTTTTTCTTTTGTCAAATCAACTTAACTAAATTAATTAAGTTCAGATAACATAATTTTAAGTTTCTGATGATCAAATCATTCTCCTTCATTGTATTAACTCACTTTTTCCACACTGTAAAAATGAATATGCTTTATCTATAATCAATAAAATTGTGGCAACAGATTACAAGCAATATTATTTATTAAATTGAACAAATTAGAATTGAGTAATAGTTAATCAAAATAATATTCTAATTAATTCTAATTTGTACAATTTAATTAATAATATTGCTTGTAATCTGTTGCCACAATTTTATTGATTAGAGAAAGCATTTATTTTTTTCAGTGCAGTTCAATGAACTTAAAATTTTAAGGCAACCAGGTTACTTACTTTTTTAAGTTAAACCAACAATATTTTTTTACAGTGTTGGTGTTTGCAAATGAACTCTTCGTATATACGTATATAAACGCATGCATACTGTACAGTGTAGGCTGCAGTGTGCATTAAGCTTGTGTTCACTGGTTGAATTGATATTAGCATACTTCTGCAATCTGTTCTGTGATATTAATCAGGTTGGTGTGTCGCTTGAGGAGGTTTGGCTGCTGTCAAGTCAAGTCAGCTTTATTTATACAGATTGTTTCAAAGCAGCTTTACAGATATACCGTATTTTCCGCACTATAAGGCGCACTTAAAAGTCTTTAATTTTTTAAAAAAAACCGACAGTGCGCCTTATAATTCGGTGCGTCTTGTATATGGATCAATTGGTTAATTGAATCGCGCTTTTAGTCTTCCCATTTTCTTGCTAAAGAAAACACAGTTTTACTCAAATTCATCAAAATGGATTTATAGCGTATTGGAATTAAACTCTTTATATGTAGCGTAGGGTTCTTTACTCAACTCCAAAGGACATTTAATGCTAAAAAAGGTTCTATAATGACAAGAAAGAACACTTTTGGCACAAAGGTTCTTTAAAGGCTATTATTCATTCATATATTACATTATTCTGCACCATTTTGTAGTTGTAATTAAATTATTGTTTATTAAACTGTTGTAGTAACTTAATATCACATTTTAATCATGCTGATTTTTGAAGGATTAAAACTGAAATGGCACTCTCCGTGTGATATCGATTAACTACATTTTTAACTTGAATTTTGTGATCATTCACACTCATTGCATTTTAGGGGTTCCAAATACGTAGCGCTTTAGAACCTTTTAAGGTTCTATATAGAACCTTTCCTTCTAAGAGTGCAGTATCTTATAATCCGGTGCGCCCTATATATGAAAAAATGTTATAAAATAGGTCATTCATTGAAGGTGCGCCTTATAATCCGGTGCGCCTTATAGTGCGGAAAATACGGTAATAGGAAAATAATGCAACAAAGTTTGTTTCTAGAAGAAAATAGCGTCATAGTCCAGCTTAACGTTCAGTGATGGTTCATTTTTGTTGTAAAAACGTTGTTTTGTTGATGTTTATATCTTGCCACTCTGGAGAAAACTGTCCCGCTCAGTTCAGTTCTCATATAATGGTGTCAATGCAGGTAGATTAATAATATCATTGAAAATTAAATGTCCCCAGCTAAGCATGAAACCGCTGCCTTTTCAGTGTCTAGGTTTGGTTTCTGCACTCGTATTCATGCTGTGAGATGTTATAAACATGATTTTGAATCAGGTTATTAGGCCATTTTACCAGACAGTTTCTGTAGTAGGAAAAATATATACTATGGAAGTCAATGAGTCCAGAAACTGTCTGGTTACTGATTTTCTTCTAAATATCAGAAAATCAGCTGAATGCATTCGAAAACGGTAAAACACAACTGTTTAACTCTGAGGGAGTGGTAAAATGAGCCTATTTCCACAAAAAAAGTGGAGTATCCCTTTAAAACAGCCCAGTGTAAACGTATGTAAAATCTTGAATCCAATTCAGGCGTTTGCATGCTTAAAGTTTCTCCCACACCGACCCTTTCAATCCGATCGGCTCAAACGGGTCGATGATGTGTCTACTCGAAGGCTTTCCAGGGATTGTGTGAGCGCGTGTAAAAGCTGTTCTGCTGTGTGTGTGTGTGTGTGTGTGTGTCTCCTCCCGCTCTGAAGAAGTGATGGTACGTGCGGATCACCTCTGGTTTCCAGGGGCAACGGGAGCACTTGACTGCCACTCGAGCTCATGGACGTGAGGGTAAGTGCAGATTAAACGCCACGTTTGCTTTGAAGTGAAGCTCTTAGTCTCGCGTTTGACACGCCACCGTCAAGAATCGTGTGAAATTTCAAACGTTTTCGCTTTCATCTTGAATATCGAGCGCTGACCCGCCCAAGAAACGCAGAAGCAAAAGTTCCCCGCGTCACGTGGAGAATAAATATTAGATCGTTTCATGAAGGGCTTTTGTGAAGTAGAAATCTCAGAATCCAAGCTGATAAAATAAACGAAATGAAACGAACGGATGATTGAAGGCGTGTTGGTTTGAAACATTTTTTATTTATTTAATTTATTTTATTTTTTTATTGGTGAAATAACAATGCAAACAATAGAAATACAAAACATTTCAAATGCTAGGGGGAGATACATATAGTATTATAGGAATACTTTAAAAAGTTTACATGCTTGTAAAATACAAATAGCCTTTTGTTTCTTTGAGGGCAGTATTGACTCAATATAAAGTTTCACTTCACTTTCAAAAGCAATAAAACATGGCTTTTTCCCTAAAAATTTGCATTTGTGAATATGAAATTTAGCCATCAAAATAAAAAAAATTACTAAAATAGGTACAGGGTTTTTTATCTTTAGAGTTAACAATACCTAGTAGAACGTCTTTCCACAGTAAAGTAAAATTTACATCAATATTTCCAACAATAAAATAAAGAACATTTTGCCAAAAGAAAGACACATAAGGGCAGTGCCAAAATAAATGAACAGCTGTCTTGAAACATTGAGTGTCGAAGGCTCGGCTGGTCCCCGTGACG